>JAIGNY010003409.1:1687500-1904226 GCA_020152595.1 Chiridota heheva
ATCATAACTGACTGCCTGAAACTTTGATATAAATGAAATTTATTAACTTTTTGTGGCTGCTTAACAAAAAAATACTTGGATGTTTGATAGTCATGTTTAGTTTTGTAATAGTTCATGTATTGTGTATTATTGAAAAAACATAATATCGATATGTCGATACGACCCTTGAACTCAATATCGCCATATCGATATAGGTCAATATCGAAATATATCGAAATATCGATATATCGCCCAAGCCTAATATCTATATATATATATAGATATAGATATATATATATATATATAGATATAGATATAGATATATATATATATATATATATATATATATATATATATATATATATATATATATATATATATATATATATATATATATATATATATATAAGAATGGGTGAAGCAATGGGACACCTTAGCAGTGGCGCACCGCCAGAGGTTTGATGTTGGGAAGGCACAAATCTTTTCGGCATGGGGTCAAATGGCCTGCAAAAAGACTCTGAATGTGTGCAATACATGACTCTTTTAAACTAAATTGGAATGATTACAAATTATCTAGTATAGCAGCCTATAATTTTGCAATGATAAGACTACCCTCCCATCATCATTAAAAAAGGTCCAAAATAAGGATTCAACATATAGGGCCACAAACTTTTTTGGCATGGGGTCAAGGGGCCTGCCATATGGGGCCAGGGGCAATGCTACGGTTGGTGTCTTGGGGCAAAGCCCTTGGGAAACCTTACATTTTCCAATTTTTAGATACCCCCAAACAGACATTGAATATGTGCAATATGCGGCTTTAAAAACTAAATTAGGATGATTACGAACGATCTAGTATAGCAGCCTATAATTTTGCAATGATACATACTACCTCCCCCTCTACAGAAATGATACCAAACTTTAAACTTGAATATCTCCTTAACATAATAAGATTTTTGAATGCTTTCTTCACCATTCTGTTTCAGTTGAAGTTCTCTTCCATATAAGATGGACATGCTTGACTACTGAACTAATCCTTTAAATAAAACTGCAAACAACCTTAAACAAAAGAGCACATGTATGCATAGATTTGGCATATTTCATCATCTCTCTTGTTGTTCATCACTGCTTTAATACAGAGATGTACAATAATGAATTGCTTTTTCAAAAACTTGTCGGATACAGTGCATCAAAAATTGATCTTTGTAAAAATGGAAGCTATTTATTCTTGATACAGTAATAGTTCATGTTCCCAAGATACCTTTTGCTTTGATTTCTTTGTATTTTTGAGATTTGCCTGAACCGAGAAAAAAAGAATCAAGGAAAGAAAAAAATGCTGTCATAACTTTTAAAACATTCACGAAAACTGTCGTTATTGACCGGCAAGAGCGGAAATGATAGATTTAATGAGTTTAGTTTGTGAGTGGATGACAAGTGTGAAGAAAAAAAATTCTAGCTGTGTTTGCATTGGTTGTCCCAGGTCTGTCAGGGATGGATGATTATGAAGTCAGTACATTAATATTATTCATAATACATGATGGTGAATGTTGTAAGCTTTGCTTCAGTTTCATATTCATGTGTTAAGTGAAGTGTTCATCCTGCACTGAAAGAGCACGAGCCGACTGTTCTGTTTCAGAAGTTTATCAAATTTTCATAAGGTAATAAATTTTAATGGGTTCTTATGAATATTCTTAGTAGAATTTACACCATTGTTTGTCACACCACGAAATGCATTAATTATGTAGTAAATATTTTAAAAGTTTTTACTCTCTTTATTATGATTCACAATTCAGTATCATTACTTTAATGTTCTTTAATATCTCACATGACATGAGTAGGAATGTGCTAATGGAACAGACTTAGTCATTCTTGTCAAAAATATTAACAACAAACAGATCATTCATAGATGGGTAAATAAAGTGGCACTCCCCTGAATTAACATATTTTGTTTGATTATTAGACCAGACCTCAGAGGAAAAATTTTCTTTGCATTAAACCCAATCTCTTTCAAATATTTTTCTTTTCATCAATCCGCATTACAAAATATCCTTGATTTCACTTGCCATGTTGATTTGAAATATTGAAATCCACTCTCTATCGAATATTTTTCTTTTCATCAACCTTAGCATTTAAACTAAAGAAATAATGTACAAAAATTATCAAATTTGGAGTATACACATTTTAAAGTTTGGTAAAAGTTTGGCCCAAACAAGACTGTGTTACAAAACATCCTTGATTTCAAGGAAAGGTTTTGTCCCATAAATACATTCAGAAGTGAATGCCACTGTGCTGATAACGTTACTTCCGGTTTTAAATTTTCCGTATTAATCCCAAGAAATCTGCGATGTTGTCGATTGCACATATGCCGGACAAACACAGGGGCCTACATTTGTCATTGGAAACATCACAGATTCCTCGCAATCAATAAGGGAAGTTAAGAAACGGAAGTGACGTTACCAGCATGGCAGCATTTACTTGGGAATATATTTATAGGAGGATACCTTTCCTTTAACTTGACATGTAGATTTGAATTATTGAACCTGTATAATAAAATTACTAGTGAAGCTACATTCTAGGAGGAAGGAAGAGGAGGGGGAAGGGGGAGCACTTAATACTAAAAGTGGGAGGGTGTGCAGCCCACCAACCCAAAAAATAATACTAATTTGGGACATGCACTACGACAATAATGAAAAAAGGCAATTCTTGTTACTAAAAGAAATCATAATAATAATATTTTTAGTATTTTTTTATTTTATCATTTTTGATAAAAAAAGACACCTGCACTACGGAAATGGTGCAAATAAGGCACCTGCTCAGGCGGCACACACACATATATATATATATATATATATATATATATATATATATATATATATATATATATATATATATATATATATATATATATATATATATATATATATATATATATATATATATATATATATATATATATATATATATATATATATATATATATATATATATATATATATATATATAATATATATATATATATATATATATATATATATATATATCTATATCTATATGCATCTATCCCGGGGCTAGATTGTCAATGTCATCCTAAATGTAGGTCAAATTGGAGGTCAGTGTCCTAACTTCATAATCTTGTACCATACCTTCATGGGCTGCAGCCAAAGCAATCTTTTGTTGTTGTTTTTTTTCTTCTTCAGAAAATCCTTGGGAGTATTTAGTGAGTTAATTCTTCACATTTTGACTTTTTGGTCCATTATGGTCCAATGTGAAGGGTTTCAGAGGTTGATTGGTGACAACAGGTGAATGCCTTCAATGACATAGCTTATCCTGTGTTGGTTGACTTGGTTCTAAGACAGCCTTCATAGGCCTTTGACTGCAGGCGTTATTGCATATCAAGTGATGAATTTGTTCTTTTGTGATTTTGCTGAGAAGGAAAACATGTATAGGATGTTGGAAGCCTTCCAAAGTAATCACTTCCTACCTTTACTTGAATGAGGTGTGTGAAGTGCAGTGATGAACTCTGGGTAAAGCCTATAGAGATTTTCACATACAGTACAGTAGTTTGGAAGATGTTAAGGCAGGCAACACAACATCTTAAGACAGTGGTCTTGATTAAACATGGATAGTTACACCTGTTGACCAATTGAAATTATTTGTACTTTTGGGCAGTTATAGTAACTTTCAATATATGTATCTTTCTATATTTTAAAACAAAAACAGACAAAATACCTGCAAACTAGTACAATATTTGTGCAGGGCTGATTATTATTAGATTTAGTCCAGTTGGGTTTTGTGTTAAGAGATGCAGTGGTTAAGGAGTCATGCTCGTATTCGAAAGGTATTGGGTTTGATTCCCGTCGTGAGCGCTGCATTGTGTCCTTGAGCAAGACACTTTACTTGCTTCAGTCCACTCAGTGTAAAACAATGAGTACCAGCACTGCTGGGGAGTTAATCTGCAATGAACTGGCATCCTGTCCAGGGGGAGTCATGTACTCTCGTCTGATTGCGCCATTGAAACCAAGGATAAGCACCGATTCTGTCTATGGGCCTAATGAATTGAGCTTTTCTTAGGTTTTGTGTTATATTGCTATTTCGTGAATGGGCTCAGGGGTGTACAGTATACTGTACTATGCATTTTATACAGTAAGTGTACTTCATCAAACCTAGAGTATAAATTATTGAAATATTTTCATAGACTTTGTCATTGCTACATTAATTGGATGTTACAATAATCAATATTATGTTACTGATACAAGAATTTAAAAAAGTCTTTTCAATTAGTTAGAAAAATTTAATTAACTTTTAATAGTTGTGATGTTGACCATTCTTCTTGAGTGAACTTTTTACACAAGTTGCTTTAATCCAAAACTGACTTCTTTATGATTCAATATCTCTTGAATGGAACTATTGGGATCACAGTTGTGAAGGAAGGGGAGGTACAGTATTTTTTTTGTAAGAATTAAAGGGTATTTCACATGCTCTTATTTGCTTGCACCATGGAAACTGGGCCCACCGGGGATAATTGTAGACATATCTGGAAAAATCTATGGTTCCGGTGGTTATAACCGCGGGGAATGCTTTTGTTTGTTTGTAGATTTCTTGAATAAGCAACGGTATATGTGGTAAATATGTGCTCTAAAAACTTCCCCCATGTAATTGTGCAATGAATAGTATATTAAATTGCGAAAGAGGGAAGCATATATATTTGCTGCATTGATATTATTTCTGTCACAATTTTTCGTGGGAAGATTTTTGACACATTTATTCAGAACTAGGGGGAAATTGTATAATTAATTCCAACTCTGGCAGTAGATTAATTGTAATTTGGGATGTTGAGAAGAAACTACATACATGATGTAAGTCTCTATGACAACAGTCTTGCCATTTTTTGGCACTTTCTCCCCTTCCACCCCTATTCAATGTGGGTATGCGATTTTCAAGAAAAGGTTTTTCGTAATATATCTGCAACATTGAAGAGGGGTATAGAAGTGAAGTAAAAATGGTGCCAAGTACTGTAGTCTGAGATTGTAGGCTACTGTATTTTCAGGATCTCTGTGCAGCTTTCAGTATTGTTTTTAGGATTTATATGTTGCTCACATCGTCTTTGTGGTGGGTAATAGGTAACGATGATCAATTCTGGTTTCTGGAGGTATAAAGTACAGTATGGTGTCAAAATGGAGTTGGACTTGGAACACGATTAGCTTTCTGTAACTGTGCTACAGTATTTGATCTTGGCCTATGCCGTGTATGGTAAGCAACTTTGGGACTCCGAAAAGCTCTTTTGTTCCACTGTATAAATACAGCGGTGTTATTTGTTTTGGTTGAGGCTCTTTGTAAACATTGCATGTGTAGCTGCAGTTCTGTTCAAAAGACTAATTGTGTGGCAAGTTTCATTTTTGCTTTTTCAATGAATAAAGAAATGTTTTTATTATATGGGTTTTCTGAATGTGTAAACAGTTCTTTTGAAATTCTTAATTATGTGTGTAAGTTTGTGAATCGAAAATCCGCTTTGTGAAATATTTAACATAAAGTTGTTCAATAGTGTACCCATTTGATGAAAATGGTTGTTTTGAGGGTAATTGTGACAAAAGATTTTGTCTGCAATTTTCTTTACAAAAGGAGTGCATTATTAAAATAGTCTTTGCAAATGAAAAGGTAATATTTTGTTGGGTAATAACATCAACTGCTGATACCTGCTTTCAAATTTCTCTCTCCTACCCCTTTATCTCACAAAGGGGTAATTAGTGTATCAGTGGCATAGGAACCGAGAGGCCAGGAAGGGGGTGGGGGGGAATAATGTTATTAGGGAGGCCTCTTCAAATAATGTAGGTCTTGACTAATTGATTTCAAAGAGTCAGATTCCCTTCACATTTTTCTTGTCTTTTCTTATTCCAAAGGGACAATTTTCGGGATATTTCCTTCATTTTATGGAAATGTTGCCAAATTTGCCCATAATTTTGTAAAAGATGTTCTTCCTACCCATTACAAATAGTTTTTGGATATAAACACTAATCCCGTATACATATTTATAGGTTTGTTGGGACAAAATTTAAATCTGGCCTCTCTAATGTGAAATATCTTTCTACGCCGCTGCTGTATAGATTGCAATGATATGATGACTAGGATTATCTTACAACCATTAGTAGAAATGTTAGCGGATGAATGTCTAGCTTAGGAATGTATTTTTCTTGATTACAGAAGACAAACAAAAAAACAAAAAAAAGGACTTGATTTAATCATTTTGGAATAGCCCTATTCCAACATTCTTCAAAAAAATGAGGGTTTTGTTTCTGGAAATGGTGTGAAATGTAAATAACTATGATCACATTTTGCTCCTTGTTCATTATTTGTCTTGTTGTTATTGAGGGGTATTCATCCATTGAGTCCATTCAAACATGCCTAATATACACAACAATATAATACATATATACATGATACATATATGATGGGTATAAAATGGTGGTATCCTTTTCAAAACTTTTGAAGAAAAAGCTCACATGAAAAGTTAATCGAAATCAGTTTTAGTTGGAGAAGCAATACAAATTTAAATATGAAAACACAGTGGTATAGCCGTGTGGGGTGGGGGGGGGGGGGATTTTTCCCAGAAAATGGTCAAAAATGTAATCTTGGTTGACTGGATATTTTTTGCTTTTTAAAGCAAAATTACCCTTAGAAATGGGCTAAATTTGAACACCTTTATCTTGGGAGGGGGAGGGTCTTGGGAGGAGGGGGGTCTTGAGGGGGGACCCTAGAGCCTCTCACTTTGAATGCTGGCTAAGCCACTGAAAACAAGCAACAATTTTAAGAACTCATGCCTTTTGAAAATACATTTTAAGTGTTCATGGTAAAACAATTATGATTGATTTGAATATTTAAGAAATCAGTACCAGTTCATTCAAGAGAAATATTTCGTGGACCACAGAATGATGCATCCTCATTTTTCTGTTGAATGCCTGTTTACATAAATTGACTTTTGAGAAGTGCTTTGAAATAACATTTTGCAAATAATGGGTTGAGACCTTTTCATGTATTGCACCTTGTTCAGTACATCTACTGTAGTAAACTGTAATTAAAAAAACCTTACATTGTAATGATTTTTCTTCTAGAAGAAGATGCCAACATCCAAATGTGATTGACACATATTTGTACCGTTCCTCACACATGTGAATTACAATTCCTGGAATTACACTGAGAAAAGGATGCTTTAGATGGGTGAAAAGTTCATATTTCCTGATACACCATCAAGCATATTTTATTGCTTTGAGTTTATAGCCCAACATACAGTATGATCATACAATTTGTTCACACATTTCAAAGTTTTTAAATTTCTTGTTTGTAAAATGATTTTTTTATCAGAATTTGATAAGAATTTAATGCCAATATTCTGTACCGTCCACGTTTTATTCCCTTTCCGTCTAACTACATTTTCTTAATTTTATTGTTTCGTTTACAGAGGGTATTAGAATGCAATTTAAGACCACACGTAGAATACACAAGTGCAACGCCAACCTTCCATCATTGGAGAACGTTAGATGAGAAAAAATGTGGTCTAACATTTTCAAGTCCTGCAGATGGAAGAGCGTTTGAAAGAGGATTCAGGAGGGCATTGGAAGAACTCAGAGAAGGTAAGTGGAACCAGGGGGGTTGTTTATTTAATGTAATACTTGACTAAGCACTCTATGAGGATGTATAAGACGGCTACATTTCATGGTTTTGAATCTTTTTACAAATCAAAATTTGAAGGAAATAAAGTAATAACCATCTAGCAGTTCGGGTGAACCCCTGAAAGGAGTCTTATATGCTAAGCCCTGCTTCCAGGATTTAACCATTGCGCAATTCAGCAACCAGTCGACAGTTAAAACATACGAATCGCACACACATCTCAGCTGCTTACTATCTTCAATTCGGTCTATTTTAAGTATCATGATGCGTGACACTGTGAGTGTGATCACCTACTAACTGACCGATCGTAAAGGAATAAACAGTGCAATTTAAGATTAACTAAACTAACTGCTTAAGTTTTATTCATGATTTGATTAGGCCCAACGTCTGAACTTTACTCGCCAGTACAGACAATGGGTGAAACAGAAGCGGGTCAATCATAGGTCACGCCATATTTTGGCTCTTTCTTCAAAATCAAAATCGGATCAGTAAACATAAAAATTACTGGATAAAAGGTAGCTAACATGTTTCCCCATAATTCGATGTACCTCTCACACTTCAGCAAACGCTGTTGAAGTTTACAAAATGATTTTACTTTGTCACTCTGTACAAAGTGTATGGACGAAGGAAATTGCATGATGGGTATTGGTTGCCCCCATGGCCTAAGAAAACCCTCCTTCGAGGGATTTTATCGGGGACTAAAAGGAGGGATTCATCCAAACTGTCTAGTGATATTAGGTTGGACAAAATTTTTCTATACAGCTTTAAGTACAGAAATTACAAAGAAAAATAGGAAACCTGTAGTATTTGTATGAAAGTGGTTAAATCAGAGGCAATGAGAATGATTGTTTTTGCTTATCAGAAACCGTGGAGATTTATTAACCCCCACACTTTTTTGCTAGGCCCCAAAAAATATTATATGGCCTGACAGGATTGGGAGGTAAAATTGGGATAATATTAATATAAGATTGAAACAATTGGTAAATTGAAGAAAATTTAAATAAAATGGTGAGAAATTTCCCCAAAATTTAACAATTTTTCCTCAAAATTGAACAAAATTGGCTACAAAGGAACAAAATTTCCCAAAAATTTCCCAAAAATTGTGAAAAATGAACAAGATTAATCCCGAAATTTGACAAATTGACAAAAAGTTTGTAAAAAAAATTGACAAACAACTCTCCAAAGAAAATGCTTGATATAACGAAATTTCCTTAAAATTGAACAATATTTCCCAAAAATAAAGATAAAATTGAAAACAGATTTGGTAAAGTTATTTGAAATTTTGATCAAATTTGCCTTCTCCCAAAATCCAAAAAAAAGTATAAAAATGAAGGAAATTTAACAAAAATTGAGAAAAAGAGCCAAAAAATGTTGTTGAAGAATATAGCCCAAAATGTAAGGTAATTTCCCCGAAAATTGCAGAAATTAACTCTAAATTGAACGGATTTTTTTTTAAATTGTTGGCAAATTTTAAGGAAAGTGCCTGAAATTTCCAGAAAATTGAACAAAATTGCATAAAAATAATCAAAAGTTTCCTTAAATTGGCAAACAATTCACTGAAATATTTAGGAAAGTGCCAGAAAATACAAGCAAATCTCCCGAAAATGAAGGAAATTTCCCAATTGGTAAAATTGAAGGAAAATTAGGTAAATTTGTTTGAAAATTGGCTTACAACTGACTGAAATTTCCCTAAAATTGCCAAAATTGAATGAGATTTTCCTGAAATTTGACAAATGAACAACAAATTTACAAAACATTCACTAGTTTACCAAAGGAAAGTGCCTAAAATAATGAAATTTCCTCAAAATGGAAGAAAATTTCCCGAAAATAAAGATAAAATTGAAAACAAGATATGGTAAAGTTATCGAAGTTTTCCTGGAAATTGACAAAATCAAAATCCAAAAAAATTGTCCAATATTGAAGGAAATTTCACGAAAATTGAGGAAACTTATCCCAAAAAGAATGAAATCTTCCTATATTTGTCGCTGATTTTTTAGGGGAAAGTGCCTGAAATTTTTATAAAATTGAGCAATATTGCATAAAAATATTAAAGTTTGTAAACAATTCACAGAAATAATAAGAAAAGTGCCCGAGATTTAAAAGAAATTTTCCGAAAATAGAGGAAATTTTCAATTTTATTTTAAAGAATAACCAACAATGACAATTATCCATTGGTATATTAATGAATTAAAAGCATTGATTACACAGTGGTGTGATATTTTGTTTGAAAGAAGAAGAAAATATACACAGGGTGGTGTGACTCTTTGATGCTGCTATGTAAAATATATACAGAAAACCTCTGTAATAAACCCTGCATAAATACAATGTTTACATCAGCTGCAGGTTTAGATTGGGTATTATGCAACCACAAGCACCCGTGGAGGTGACTGTGGTACTGTTCCAATAGGAATTAAAATTTGAGGGGGAATTATTGGTTTGATCGAAATCTATGCTGAGATCTATACATGTCATTTGCTAAAGCAATAGGAAATTCTGTCCTTTGTAATCTATTTAAGGGGTAATTCTGATAAAAGATGGGGAGGAAATCCCTCTGTACCTTCATTGAAACACTGCAACTACATTGGTTGCCAGAAGTGTAATCAAATCACTGAAATAATTTTACCGGCATTGGTCCCCTCCTAATCTGCTCCCTTTCAATGGTGTGTGCTTGCAAGAAAGTAGGGAAGTTGCGATTTACAATATTGATAAGGGTAGCTGGGATTTGTCTCAACTACCACTGGCCATGATTGTACAGTAGCTTGTGGGTCTGTAGTACAAAGTCCACAGATTCCTGATGTCACTCAAAAAGTAAACCATAACAATTACGTACTTGTGCGGAGGTTTTTTAAAAAGAGTTTGGTGTGTTACAAGTTTTTGTTTGAAATCCTTGCCCTTTGGAGAAAGATCATTTGATAGAGAGAGTTACCAAAATGATTTACCTTGGGCGTATAGCTGTGGACTATATAAAACTTGTGTAATATGTCAGAATTTTTTCATTGTGGATATTGCATGTTGTAATTTGATATCTAATGAAAAGGGACTACAGTATGACAAGAGGTGATTTGGCAAAGTTTCCCCTTTAAAAAGATACATTTTGTCAAATGCCAGTGATGCTTAGTATCAAAAATGCATACATGTAGTACAGTGGTTTTGCTCATATTTCATTTGGACCAAGTAATAGCTCTTTTGTACATTTTATGTCAAAAATGTGTACTCGAGCTATAAACATACCCACTCAAGTATCAGTAGTGCTAGTGTGAGAATTTATGATGTGTTTTAAGTACACTTAAAGTGTTGGTTGTGTAAACAGCTGTACACTTGTCAGTATGGGTCCCATTTGATATTCTCTTGGCATATTTTACTTCCTTTTAGTAAAAAAAAAAAAAAAAAATATGTATATATATATATCCCCAAAAAAATATGTATATATATATATATATATATATATATATATAATGTATATGTATGTATGTATGTATATATATATATATATATATGTATATATATATATATATATAATAATATATATATATGTATGTATGTATATATATATATATATATATATATATATATATATATATATATATATTAATATATATATATATAAATATATATATCTATCTAATGATAAGTTCACGACATTTCTAATAATTCATTGCAAGTACAGTATTTGATCAATCTGAAATCCAGTCAGGTTAAGTAAAATTAATAGAATACATTTGTACAGATTTTCATTCAGCTGTAAATTAAAAATTGGTTAGAAAATGGGTTATTGGGCCATTTTATTATGTACAGCTATTATAATTTGAAGGTCTTATTTTGCAAAAAGGATATTTTATATATACATTGAAACTTGAAAGTGTTGAAAATCCTTACAACTTGTATTAACTATGAATTGAAAGCTTAATGCATTACAACTTCATGCTCTTTTAAATAAGGTATTAAACAATGTGGGTCCAAAGACATATTTGTGTCCTTACTGTGAAATATGTGCATGTAAATGTTGGAGTCTGCATGAATCATCCTTCATCACAAAAAAGCCACAATACCTAAATTTAAGACTAGTTCTGTCAGACAGGTTACCTTCCTTGATACAGTTCAACCATGGAACTATTTCAGTTTATAGCTCCACAGTTCAAACTGCTAATGAACAGGAGAAAGACATCATTGTTGTACACTGTCTCATGAACCCAGGGGGTGAAATTCTAGATATTACAACCTCAATACTGGAAAGTATGTTTTTAGGGAAATTTCTATGGAGTGGCTATAATTTTTGAGAAATATTGGAACTTCTACAGTATAGTATTTATAGTAGTTTTACTACTTTAACTTTTTAAGGTCAGTTTGCATTGTTTGTTGATACTTAATACCTTTGTATTTACAAACATCAAATAGAAATCATTTGAGGACAGTTGTGGCATTGTTTGTCTAGTGGATTAATTAGTTTTCAATCTAATAAAATAACAGAATGTGAACTTCCATATATAGTATATCAGTGTATTTACAATGTACCAAATAAGAGTGATACAGTATTAATTTCTTGCAAATACTTAGTTGAAAGATTTGGGTCATAACTTATTTCCATGTTGTCGCTGGATCGTCTATTGTGCTTTTGTAGGCTTTCATATTTGTAGGGTTCTCTTGTGTGTATGTGCAATTTTATGCACTTAAGAGTGGCTTAATATATTAACCTTCCCCCACCCCCTCACTTAGGAGTTCACCTGTTGCCACGTTTATATAATACCAAAATTTGGTCCGCACTAACATGTCCAGACATGCTCTACACAAGGAGTTGAAAAAGGAAATTTACCTTGATTTTTTGTCTGTTTATTCTGCTGTAGCTCACCTGAAATAGCGGTGTTTTTTTTTTGGCTCAAGTGTGAACAATTATTATAAATGTGTCTTGCACTCTGTGTGTGAGCAATCAGGTGGTTTTAAATACATTTTTATCTCTATGCCCTTTGCTCATCCACTTTTAATTTCTGTGTACAGAGCGATAAGTATTTCCTGTGTGATTACAGCTTTGGTTGAGAGTGAGGTGAACTTGTATTTACATTCGTTTGCAAAAAACATCTATGGTGTTTACCTTGAAGATCTAAAGTATTTGAAAAAAGATTGGGAATATGGCAAGTTCAAGGAATGATTTTGGTTATGCGGTGGGTGATTGTGGAGGTTTCATGGCTTACAAGTAAACCACGTTTTTAATACAGTTTTCAGAAATAAGACAATAATGTGAAGGAACGGGTATTAAAGGAGAATCATGGTATTAAAGGAGAGGAGAGTGGGAGATGATAATAGGGACAGAAATTACTCTAGCATAGGATTGAGAAATACAGGATTTACATAAAGAAAATAAAAATATATCTCAAGTTTGTATAATTTTTTAGAAAAATTAGGTCTAAAAGTTGATTCAAAATGTTATAAAAATTGAGTTTGATTTTGACAGGATTTTTTAACTGCTTTAATGACTTATAATATATTTTAAAGCAGTTTGGTTTGTGATTACTTTGGGTGTCATTAGGCCTGTTAGGACTGTGGTACACACAAAGTTAGAAACCAGATATACCACTGAATGTAAAGTTACCACAGAAGTAATCTTCATAGAGAAAAAGAGAAAGTTAGGGATTTACCCTCTAAGCATGGAGCTATACTTCCCCTTTGTGGTAAAGCCAGCTTTTCAAACACCAGTTATAAAACACATGCCACTGTGGGATGTGGTGACTAATGAGAATTTGTCCTGTATTCCCAACCCACCAATTACTTGGTTTTTATTCAATAAATCTCTTTGTTTAGGAGTTATGCAATATTTATTCAAGTGGTGTTTGCACTTCCTATGTCAGGACCTCAGTAAACCACAAATCAAATTCCTCCCGTACCCACATTATTCTTTAGAATGATCTCTTATGAATGGTTCAGTCTTACTAGTGTGTTATATGTTTCCACATTACTTACATGATTGGCTCCATCCCTACTGTCTGGTTTGAAATGATGTGAATAGTAAAATAAATAATGAAATGTCTGTCAATTATTATGGCAATTTGAGTTAAATAGATGGGATTATTGTAGAATTCAGACTATATATATATATATATATATATATATATATATATATATATATATAATATATATATATATATATATATATATATATATAAATATATATATATATGTATATATATATATAATTCAGACTACATAAATATATATATATATATATATATATATATATATATATATATATATATATATATATATATATATATATATATATATATATATATATAAAGATAAGTTAAGTTCGCATTGGCCATTACAAACAAAACAAAATAGAAAAAATGACAACGTCTCTAGCCAACAGATTATTTTATAAACCAAATATTTGAAAACTCCTGTTTCCTTCTTCAGTGGTATGAAGAAGGAAACAGGAGTTTTCAAATATTTGGTTTGTAAAATAATCTGTTGGCTAGAGACATTGTCATTTTGTCCTATTTTTTTGTTTTATATAAATATATATATATATATATATATATATATATATATATATATATATATATATATATATATATATATATATATATATATACATATATATATATATATATATATATATATACATATATATATAAATATATATAAATATATACATACATACATACATACATATTCATACATACATACATACATACATACATACATACATACATACATACATACATACATGTATATATACATATAATATATGGCCTTCACATATTCAAGTACATTCTAAGAAATATTTAAAGGAGTATTCCCATGTGTTTTTTTTTGTAACCTTTCATAAGAAAGAGAATTTTTTCAGAAACAATTTAGTACGAAAATCATGGTGATATGTTATCCCTACCAGGAGATATTCAAATTTGAAGGTTCACAAAAAATCCCAATTAACAAATAGGAAAAGGTTCAGTATGACATCACAGCAACCCATTCTCTGAGTAAGTTTATGTATTTCATTAAAATCTATCATCCTTTTTTATTAGTAAAACCTGCCAGAATTATTAATTGATAAAAGATAGGTATTTTAATACATAGCCAGATATTTCCGACTTCAATAACTTTTCAAAAATTGTGGAGAATCATACAGAAACAACCAATTAACATTCAAAGAAATACATAAACATTCGAAATGGAATTTCCTCTATGACATCATCAAACACAAATTCATCATACTGTTCAAAAACTTTATAATGCAATTGGGAAATCTTTAAAAATCCATATCTTCTGAACGGAATATGATATGATCCTGATTTTTGTACCAAATTGGCTCTAAAAGTATGCTCTTTCAAATACAATGTTCCAAAAAAACCATGGAAATATTCCTTTAAAGGGGGTACTTTTCGGTTTATTGCACATAGTTCTTGTTGTAAACTGAATCAATGTTTCATGTTTTATGATTTATCTGGCACATATGACTAACTGTTAAAGTGCTGTTAAACACAAACAAATGTGATTATATCTGGAATAATGTAGTTGGTATATCAGACCCCTAGCTTGATTTAAAAAGGGACAGGGCTCATTCTCCCCCCGTTTTCTTTGCTTCCTACCTCTAAAATGATCTGACCTCTCGGGCACAATTTGACCCTCGTTGTCGTGGTGCCGTTAAGACCTCATCAAACAAACAAACATACAGGGTGCCAGACTTGTTGAGGGGCACATTAACGCGCGTGCGAAGCGCTGCATCTTTTTGGCATGGAGTCCAGGGGCTCAAGCCCATAGTGAAGAAGCTCTGGGATTTGAGCTATAATCATACCTCAGAATGAAACTATTCTGATTGATAAGAACCATTCATGAGCCAAACAGGACAATTGCTTACTATGCTATCATTCTGTGTTCTGTATCCTTGTAAGGTATTTCATTTATGAGGTTAATTAAGATTACCCCAGGGGGGCAGGGCGGACCCCCAGGGGACAGGGTGGACCCCAGGGGCAGGGCAGAACCCCAGGGGATAGGGCGGGCCGCCTCTGTAAAACAGCAAAGCTAGGGGTCTGGGTATATAACAAATTACTTGTGGATTTGTGTGATTACCATTGTCCATATGTATCCTTCTAGAGCTGTGAACGTTTAGGGATTTTAGTAAACGTGTACACGCCAAAAAAAGCGAGCGTGTATCGTGTACACGAGTTTAGTACCGTAATTTTCGGAAATACACCAAAATTGTTCCAAAACTACAAGGCGAAGTAAAAAAATCGCGCAACTAGTATGGCAAAAGTACTGACTGCATTGCCCAAATAGACGCTGAGTTTTGCTTTCCAAATCGTAAAAAGTTTACTTTTACAGTATAAATCATCATTTTTATGGAAAATATGCATGGAAATTCAGTTTAGATAGAACAGATAACTTCCTTTAAATGTCATTTAAACTCAACATCGCGTAACTTGTTTGTCCTATTCGCTACGGCTTTCAAAGTTCTGTGAAAATCTTGAATATTGAGGCCTATGATAAACCTCGCCGTAAAACATTTCAAAACTACGCCACCACCAGGAAGTTCTGAAATATCAAACCTCTCGGAAAAATGGCCACCATTTTTGCGAAGCATGCAGAATTTCAGCTTTGTTAAAACCTTTTTCTGTTTATTTATTATGCAATATTTTTTCTTTCTTGCAAAATTTATTTGACTCATCAGGTAATATTTACATGTAAATGTACTGATTGTCACAATTCAAGTGTTTTTTGGTCGATGAAACGGGCCTTGATTGCGTGGGATTTAAAGCCTTATGGCCTAACGTTAGGCCTATTGTTAGTTTCACTGTTTACTGCTGCACATTCGCGGTGCATTTTACAAGTTAGATTACTCAGATTTCAGCGAAATCAAAGTGCATAATATTCCCATTCATTGGTGATTACTGCGCATTTGTGATTCGCACATTTAAAAAAGATTATGCTAATCGGGTTAAGAGTTTGTAAAAAATCATTGATTGGAATTTTGTCAGCCGAATGTGTGTGTGATTTGAATCATGAATATTGATTTTTAACGGCAAGACACTAGGCCTATAATGTATGAAAAACGATTACTCGCAATGAAGTATTTAGTAAACGTTTACAAGATTTGCGAGCGTGTAGCGAGTACACGCTAAACGGTCACAGCTCTATATCTATCCTTCTGTGCCTTACTTTGGTCAACATATGGACAATATTAGTTAGTATACCCCAGTAGTGACTCAAATGTTTTGACATTGACCTGACAGGTTCATGACATACATAGGGCACCTACAAGCAGTATCAATATCACTCAGAAAACAAGGACATGTCATTGATAGATTTTGTTCATGTTACACATGTCCTTTGAAATTAATGACAGCTAATGATATGGATATTACTTGGCATACTCTCAAAACTCAGTACAATAGAAGTATTGACATGACAAAACTGTATGCGAAATACATTATACTTATGAAATGATCAAATAGAAATACAGTTTTATGGAGCCTTTTTATGTCTTTGTTTTGTATCAGTTTTAAAGGATTTGCAAGGCTAATCAAAGTGTACTGTATGTATTTAGTACGCCTGGAAAGAAATGATTTTTCTTTTATAGTTAAAAGAGAAAAAGATACTATTGTGGCCATTCAAAAAAATACACACACACAGGTTAGCTCTATAATAAACACATCACAGCATTTGAATATCTCAAAGAAATATTCCCATGTTTTTTTGTAAAAATTTATTTGAAAGGGCATACAAATCAGGTTGATATCGTATCCTGTTCAGGAGATATGTTTTTTTTTAAAGATTTCCCAATTCCAGTTTTTGTACAGTATGATCAATTCATGTTTGATGTCATAGAGGCAATTCCATTCCAAATGTTTATGTATTTCTTTGAATGTTAATTGGTTGTTTTTCTATGATTACTGTCACAATATTTGCAGTCTATTGTGGTTATTCCAATTCAAGAAGCAGGATACACAAGTAATGCAGTATACTCTTTATTCTACTCTGACATAATATAAAGTGTGTTGAAACAGTCCTCACATACATATAATATATATCTTTCACTGGACACTGGACATACTTTAGGTATGACTCATAGAACTAGGTTTTATGTAGAAGCACTTTCAATACTATAACTTGATATCAAGTTAACTGGTTAAAGTGGTGTATTGTGTGTGTGCTGTGTGTTGACATATTAAAGCATATTGTCACATCCTTCCTCTTAAAATTGAAAAGATGGTAATTCTCCAATTACATGATGTAATAAGTCTTGATACTATGTACACATAATGTGCATGCATTTAAAGTTCTCTATTCTACAGTCTTTATATTCAGCTTAACTAAAGTTCACAATATGATCTCCAAGTTCTTGAGTTCTCACTGATTGTTTTCATATACAGTAAGGTCCTTTTTAATGTTGATCTATCCTTAAATTACTTCGTATGTGATGTTTTATTAAAGTTATGTAGTGTACAAATTTAGGTGGTGTAATCTTGAAGATACTTGGGTTTTCTCACTGTACGGCCAGAACGTGTAATGTTTTGAACTGGTGTGTTTTGTAAATTTGTGTATTGTCCGGCAATCTGTTCCTTTTGTATTTCTAGCTTTGTATTTGTACTTGGCATTTCTGTAGTGTATATCTCCTGTTCAGTTTTGACTGGATTTGTGTGTAACGTCTTCTTGACATATTAAAGCATATTGTCACAATTACAAACAACTTTGCAATTATTATTGAAGTACACTGTAGGGTAGTTTTGGCAATGTGTATAAATATCTAACTTTCATCAATTTATTTTTCTAGCAGGTTTTACTAATAAAAAGGGATAATAGATTTTGATGAAATACATAAACTTTGTTGGGAGAATGAGTTGCTGTGATGTCATTTTGACCGAGCCTTTTCCTATTCGTTTATTGGCATTTTTTGTGAACCTTAAAATTTGAATATCTCCTGGTAGGAATAACATATCAACATGATTTTTGTACTAAATTGTTTCTAAAAATGTTCTCTTTTTTATGAAAGGTTACGAAAAACATGGGAATATTCCTTCAATTTTAAAATTACCCACTAGGCTCCACAATAAAGTTCCATGCTTCAAGCATACTGTAAAGGATTAGTTTAGTAGTCAAACATATCCATCTTATATAAAAGAGGACTTCAAAAGAAACAAAATGGTGAAGAAAGCATTGCAAAATCTTATTCCATTACGGAGATATTCAAGTTTAAAGTTTGGTATCATTTCTGTAGAAATGACTGAAATCAGACTAGTTTGTGATGTCACAGCCTCAGATTCCTCAGTCTTTATGTATTTTAAAGAAAGTTCATTTGATTTTGTCACTATTTAAATTATTTTACCTGAAACTTTCTTCAGGTGGTTTATTATAAATACCCTTCCTAGATTCAGTTTTACTATTTTTTTGACACATCCCATGGTTTTTAAGGCACAAAATTGCAGGACAAAATATGATAGAAAACAAAGACTTTGAGGAATCTGAGGCTATGACATCACAACTAGTCTGATTTCAGTTGTTTCTACACAAATGATACCAAACTTTAAACTTAAATATCTCCTTAACGGAATAGGATTTTTGAATGCTTTCTTCACCATTTTGTTTCTTTTGAAGTCCTCTTTCATTTAAAATGAACATGCTTAAACTGGTGGTGCAGAAATAAATTGTCTGCAGATAAGTTTACCATGTTTTTCTTCACTCAACCATGGCAACAACAACAATCAACCCTCCTTCCTTCACCATATGACACACTGTAAAAACTCTTTTATGTCAAATTGTTGAGAGGATCTTCTAAAGTGGTCCGTGATCTTTTTTAATTTGAAGATTTGCTTTTGATGTTTAGTTCCAGGGCAGTAGTAGAAGAGATTGTAAGCAATGCAGCTTTTCCAGGGAAAATATAGAAGGTGACTAGTGGTCATTCTGCAATGATAAACATTCCACCGCAATCATCTACCATAGTGTACACTGTGAAACTGCATTTAATATATCTTCTTAAAATTCAAGAAGGCTAATCTTTTGGAAGGTGCTGGTAGTCATTTTGGCAAATATTATCTCACACATTGTTATCAATTGATTGACAATGAGGTGGACTGTGATTGACAGGTTGCGTTGTATTGATCACTTTATGTTATGTAAAGAAATCCCATTTGTTGATTGTCCAGTGGCTCATGGCAGTTAGATCATATTTTAGAGTATTGTGCAGCAAAGGTTATTTTACTCTTAGTGCTACAGTAAAGTCGTGTCTTGACAAAAGAGGATAAAGATTATATAAATAATTTGTGCTGTCTGTCTTGAAGTGCATCACAAATTTTGTATAAATAAAAAATAGGCAAACTTAATAATTAATTTTCAAACTGAATAATTTTGATAATTATTAATACTCATTTTAATATGTAATAAAACAAAAGATGTATAGAAAAATACTTTCCAGCTTGCCATCTCTTTCTTCAGTTGTTGCCCACACATACTAAACAACTTTAATCCAATCCTAACAGTATCCTAGATCCAATGATTAACCAGGGGAGGTGTCATGGATTAACACAGTTAGAACTGGGTTTTGGCATTGTTCATGGCAAGGTCTGCTGTTGAGCACGGATCCTAGAGCAGTGGGCGTTGCAATATCTGCGGCTCAGAACAGCAGTCAGTGGGTTAATACTACAGTATGCCATATTTTTCTTTGTAACCTTATACTGGCCAACTTTTTGATTGCCATAATGTATTTTTGAAGATGATTATAAGGAAATCATGATGAATAAATTCAGTTGTTATCACAGATGCTTCCAGCTGGGGGTAACATTTATACAATATTGGGTGAAAATTTACCAACAGAAATTGCAAAGCATGGTGCAAATCTTGTCACTTAGCATTTCATTTGTCCTAGATAATTTGCTGCACCACTTCCGGTGCTGTTTTAACAGTGTAGTGTTTATTACTGTTAAGTCATTTTATAACACATTGTCAAGGCCTTAAGTAGTCCTTGTTATAATCATCTGTTTAATATATTCCCAATCATTCATGTATCCAGTTTGTTAGAATGAGGTAATTTCGGAAATCCTGTCTCGTATGCTGACTAGCTTTGTACAGATGTTGATGTATTCAGGAAATGTCAGTGCATGTTTATTCCCCAGATCCCAGGGATCTCATGTAAAGGAAGTCATCAAATGCTTAGCAGACAATAGCTCAAATTATCAAGGAATCAAGTTGTCATCGGTATTGTGCCATTTCTGATCTCTGTAGAATCTGTATCACCCATTTGGTTCCCTAAGTAACCTTCATTTAATTGCCTTACTTTCTAGCTGTGTTTATTTTCTCTTGGACTGTGACCAGCAACTTCAACAAGGCTATAGTGTGCCAGTGGTTTAGACCTCCCAAATAACAGATCCCTGTTTAGACAAGTCTAACTTGTATTCAAAAGGAATTGGCCTTGATGTAAAGTCCTACCTCTCAAATTTCCAAATGCTCCAGTTCATACATTTGTTTAATGAGTACCAAATTTGATAGGGTGTTGCACTGTCATCGACTGTTCAAGGGAGTCGGGCTTGTAACGTAATACGTTACTTACATGAGTTGATATTATATAAAGATGGCTGCTAGAGGACACAATGACCAATCTTAGAGTCTGCTAGCTCCGGCCGTAAATATCCAACAGCAATGATTAAAAAGATATCAAAGTTCAGATTATTCATTTATTCAATCCACACATATAAAAATGTACTTGATACGAAATTCAATGTATATGAATACAAAAAAGCTTCCTCCTTTTTAAGGAGGTAAAATATGATGCTTCTTTTTTAAGGTGCTAAAATGTAAAGAGAGTGAATCTTGCAAAGTAAAAACTATATACTCATATATATAGAGGGGGTAGTTTACAAACAGATTAGCTTCATGCTAAAGCCAACAAGTTAAAAACTATCAGTTGCTACAGGCTGGTAAAACCTTATGAGCCTTATGGCTCAGGAAAAGATTAAACCTGTTGTGTATCACCATTTTGTATTAAGCGTTTCTTTTTGGTTTGCTACTCAATCATGTAGGGCATAGTATGGTTTCTAAGTCAGTCATCATTAATATGGGAATTGATGAAATTTTTCACCTTTTTTGTAATTTTGCAAAAAAGTTGATTTCTCTTCAAGTTTGATTGAGACCAATGCCTAACACATTGGCTTTAAATGTATGAACAGAAATTGTCAGACCACATTTCCAATCCTACAGAATAGGAATTCTGATAAAACATTTAGCAAAGTGGTGGCCAAAGTTCACGATTATATATCATTTTAACTACTTTTGATCTCAATGGAGAGCTAACACAAATCTAGGCCATCTATCGTGATTAAAATGTGGTGGCGTACAATTTATTACAAAAAAGATAACTGATTGGCCTATCAGAATAAGTACATAATGGTCCATTGTGTTTCGACCAATCAAAACAAACGAATTGACATCCATTTACCTCCCAAGTTAGAGACGATATTTGGCCTTTAATAAGAACTATCAAGAAGTTATGCAATTTGATACACTTGAGTGTGAGATATACTTCCGATGATTAACAAAAAATAATTTGCAAAAATCTGGCAACAAGCTAGGTTTTCTATTGACTGCGATAATTAGTGACTTTCCAGATAGTGAAACAACAGAGCTTTGTACCCTATACATTCTATTTAAACCTGTGTAACTGTCATTAACAGTATGCAAAGATTTACATTATATTTGAACCTGTGTAACTCTCATTAATAGTATGCAAACATTTATTAGGAATAGCTATTGTTTTTTCCTCTTTTTGCCCCATGTGTTTGCTCTACATTTGTAAAAAAATCTTTGGTGTTATAACATTGCACAGTATACCCCATTACTAAGAAAAGTACTGGTACTTTACGGTGCAGTTACGGTACGATACCACCAAATGAAAAATACCAAAGTATCGTTGAGTATCGTCGGTATCGGTACTTACAAGAGTAAGTTATAAAAGATACCTTTAAATCACTTAAAAATCAGCAAAAATATTATTTGTTATAAATATATGTATTTGAACATGGTACATCACCTCAAAATCTCATAAGAACATGATATTTATGGGAAGACATGGTTGCAAAACTTGCGAAGTTTGTAGATATTCCTGCTATTCCTTGAACTTTCAATAACAGCTGGCCTAGTTATGGTGCATTACTAGTTTCATGAATATACAATATACATGTAATGTTAGTACAGAGTGGGAAAGTAATAATCTGCAAGTCACATAATGAAAATTCTTCTCACAATCAGCAACTATTTTTTTCCAAACAAAATTGAACAAAGAACTGTAATATGTCAAGATCGTTGCAAGTGGAAAAATGCCAAATCAATTCGAAAAAAATTCAAATTAAGCTACAGTATCAAAGCCAAATTGTAATCAACTTGAATTCCAATATACCAACTAATATACCAACCCTGGCCCATAGAGCAGTATTGTAAACGTTACGGCAAAATAAAATGTGCTCCAGACGCCATTTTGAAGCTCTTTAAAACATTCACTTCGGCACTTTGATGGCTTAGAATTTCCAAATCTGGAAGTTGCTTTGCCATTTGGATGTGGAATTTTAGTAATCCATCCAATTTGTCTGGTTTTAACCTCATTTAAGGTGAGTTTTGAAATTTTGTATGGACTTCCGCCGTAACTTATTGGCACTTGAGTGTACAAGCTGCAATGTGTACAGTACACTTAGTGTTGATTTGTATTCATGAAACAGTCCCAAGTCGGTTGTGAACAGAACCACAGAGGTTTTCGGCCCTTTAGCGATTTCAGTATTGACGATTATTGTACTTGTTATTAATTAGAAGCCTTAAAAGGCATGACCAGACTAAGAATTTAAAAAGTAATGTTGAGAAATCAATCAGTATTTTTTTTATATTTCATTTTGCCCCATAACTTTTCTAAAAGTTTTGCAAGAGTAGGCCTACACTGTGTTTTTCTTGTTCGTTTGGAAAATACTAAAGCTTAAAATTAGAAACCTTTCGGCAAATTAGGCACATGTTCCAGTCACTGCAAGACTTGCATATTATTATGATGAGGTAAATTCTGTTAATATATGGATGTGATTAGTGTTAAAAAATATATTTACCCCCTGTAACAAATGGATGTGTCTGAATTGAAAAAAAAGTGTGTAGATTTAAGAGTTGAATAAACTTTCAATGCAAGTTGCATACTTGAGTTAACAAACATAATGTTGGAGATTCTGGAGGTGTAATAGGGGGATTAGTTTGATCTTATTAACTCAGAGATCAGGTGTATATATATATATATGTTTCATGTTTAATACAGAAGCCCCTTTGTAATGTGGGAATTTCTTTTGGCGTACAATTCCATGGTACTGTAAGTTATATTTCATATTTGCCACTTTCGGGTAATCACCTGTCAAAATACCAGTACTCATCCATCTTTTCAGCCGAGGCTAAGGCCATTCTCCTCGTCCTCAACTTTATTGAACTCTCTACTCAGCCACTTTGCCATTTCCTCTGACTTTAAGGCTGTTCTTACTTCTTTACTCTACCTTAAATGGAATAAACTCATATGCCACCTCCTCATCCGGAAACTCTTTTCTCCCACCCTCTGCATGAAAAGTGTTCTTTTCTTCTGGATACCCAGCCATGTTGGCATCCCTGGCAATGACAGGGCTGATGCAGCCGCTAAGCTTGCCCTCAACCTCCTCCCTACCCCTTTTCCCAAAACCCTCTTTGACATCAAACCGCTTATCGCTTCCCTTGTTCTTGACTGCTGGCATCACTCATGCAACTCCCAAATTGATAACAAACTCCATGTCATCCAGCCCACAATTCCGATCAAATCCACCATCAACAACCTCTCTCGTATCGACAACGTTCATATTACCCGTCTTAGAATTGGTCACACCCACCTCACTCACTCCCACCTCCTTATTGGTTCCCCCCAGCCCCTCTGCAACAATTGCCATTGCACCCTCACAATCCATCACGTTCTCCTTGCTTGCCCCCTGTACAACCTTCCCAGAGCTTCTCTCGCTCCCCACAACTCAATTGCTGAGTTCTTCCTGAAAAATCCTCTGGATAAAATTATCTCCTTCCTTCATCATGCTTCCCTCTACAAGCATATTTAATTCTCCTCTTCCACCCCCTCTCTACTTTGTTTTTCTTTCACCCATGCACCTCCTCTCTCGATCACAGCTTTCTGACTGTTTGTTCTTGAATTTCTTTCATTCTCCCCCTGTTTCATTTCCTTCCCACCTCTAGAATGATCTGACCTCTTAGGCACAATTTGACCCTCGTTGTCGTGGTGCCGTTAAGCCCTCATCAAACAAACAAACAAACTTCAGTATTACCGGTACCATTTGTGTCGGTACTAACAATGCTAATTTTCACCAGTACCGTGCAAATATATTTCTTGAAATAGATGTTAATTGACTTCATCTTCTGTAATGTCAGTCCAGTTCTGAAATAAGAAAGACATTCAGGTTTCTTGACTTAAGGTCTTTATCATAAGTACCGCACTATGTATCAATGAACATTTCAAATTTGACATTTTCTTATGCAATCAGAAAGTAGCCAGAGTTCAGGAATTTGAACCACTGCACTTATAAGATATGGGTGATATTGAAATTAAGACAAAAATTGTCATTCCAATGTGTGATTTTTATAAGATAAAATATCTCTGTAAAGTGGTGGAGATGAGGGGGGGGGGGAGGTGGGTACCTGTTGTACATAATGTATAGTAGGGAGGCAATTATGTGCTCAAACAGTGAAAGCTTCAGGAAATGTATTCAGACCGTTATTTCAACTTGTAAGATCTTAAAAAGGATTAATTCAGTGGTCGGATATGTTCATCGCATTCTCACTTTTACTGTGTTTAAAGAACAAGTTATTTTGACATTTTTTCTAAGTGACAATTTTTTCTCATATCCGATGGTTTTAAGCTAAAAATTTCAGGAAATGATTTGATAAAAATACACAAAGACTTTTGAGTAATGTGATGTAACATACATTTGAATTTTGTTCATTTTCATTTGTGAATAAGATTATGATTTTTGAATATTTTTCTTTACTCCTTCAACTCTTTTGTTTCTTGAAGAGGAAGTGGGTGATTGTGTTGATAAATTGTAGGTAAGTAAAACTGTCCTCCAAAATATCTCATGAAAGCAGATTGACATTTTTGGTTCGCATGTGAAGCATAATGTGAACCAATGTTATGCCAATTTTGTCCGGCCAGCCGGCCAGTTTTTCCTGAGATTTCCTCAGAAATGTTACAGTTTTTTGAGAATTCCTCAGAAAATGTTAAAGTTTTTTTTAATAGAGCTCTTCAGAAAAAGTTAACAGTTTTTTCAGATATCCTTTTGGAAGGTTAGAATTCCCATACAAAATCTTAAAGTTTTTCAGAGATACTTAAGACAGATTGAAAAGACTAGTTTCCTTTAAAAGTCTACAAAACATTTGATATTTCTTTAGAAGATAACTGTAAAATGATATAATTTTCCAATATTCTTCAGAGATCCTAAAGCATCTCTCGTAGCACTGGAGATTTAAAATCAATCAAATTCTTCTAAATATTTGGGCACCTATGGTTGTATGAGGCATGATTATTAAACTCCGCCTTAATTATTGTGGTCATTTACATGAAGTTGCTACAGTATATGGACTGACCATACTTTTTTATTTAATATTCTCAGTCAGGGAGTGTGACAGGATGTGACTGTATGTGGGCATACTATAAGGGTAGCACAGTGAAAAAATGAAGTTCATTTTTTTTTATATGGTTTAAAAGTTACATGATTGGAAAGAGCTCTTCAAAAGAAGATCACCAAAAAAAAAAAAAAAAAAAATGGTTGAAGGAATCCAAAGGTATGGTTTAGCGAATTTTAATGATATGCACTATTGTTGCCACAGCCGCCAAAAAATGCATTTTTCAAAAGGCCTGCACGTTCGTTTGGTAATTCAGAGCATGGGTAAACTTGCCTATCTAGCAGAATGGCCAACTTTCTCCCACACAATACAAACTTTACCAACATGAATTACATATTCAATTTTGTATACACGTTCAAATTTTGGAAAAATGCACGTTAATTACAGGTGACCTATTTGACCTATTGACCTAAATAAGCGAAAACTGCATTTTCAATCATTTGTAACTTCATAATGCATTACCCCATTAGTTTGCAATTTTAAGAGGTTGAAGACTAACCCATTCTGAGCAACCTTGAAATTGCAACAAAATAAAATAATTTATTAAGAAGATCTGAGTTAATTAAATTAGCAATTTCATTAACGAGACAATTATACATTAAAACTTAAAAGTGCCATATATTCCAAAAATCATCATTTTAGTCTTTATAGTAGGTGTACATGACATATATTCATATATTTTTCACTTCACTTACCTTTAAAATGTAAGACCTTTTGATTTGGGTAACTTTTAATTAAATTAACCATTAAATTGCACCCTAATTCCCAACGACAAGTATATACGTCGTACTAATTTTACATACACTTTTAGTGCAAACATCTCTGTTGTAACTAAAAATGTTAAAGAAGCTGAAAAGTAATGCATTCTGTATTTAGTAGTACACATGGGGCAAACACATCAGCTTTTATCCAATGATATTTACTTAGAAGTTGGAGCAAGAGTAACATTCACTTACCTGATGAACAACAATTTGAACAAAATAGATTTAAAATATGAATAAAATAAATAAATAAAAACTTAAAGACTTAAACTTGGGCCTTCAGCCTGTTCAGGCCTAAATTTTCTAGGCCTACACAGTATTAAAAAACAGTAACTGGTGTTAGGCTCTTGCAATTCAGTAGTACAAGAGGCCTAGTTAAAATGTAAAAAAAAAAATGTTTGGGGCTTAAAATTATTATTTATTGTAGTCAAAGTTATTATTGATTTTATTTGTTAATTAATGTTAGGATATTACTTAGTTTAATTAAAATGATAGAATATACTACTTACAATTCTAATAAAAGTAGTTTACCCTGAGCCCTATAGTCTAACTACAGTAGGATACAAACCTTACATTGTTTTATAGTAAAAGTTAAAAGCTTGATTCTTATTTTAGGGACAAAAATTACATATCGATGAAAATTGAGATTATAACTTGGGCAACAAGACTTAGTACGTGATTATTAATATGGTAATTCCTTTTAAATTAAAAAAAATACTTACTGTAAACTTTTTTTTCGCGATACTGGGATCTGAAAGGAACCCGTTCAAATTACGTACAAATCAAAAGGGAAAATAATAGGCTTCCCAATAATGTGCATGATGAGAAAAAAAAAAAATCAGGCAGAAAAATAACAGAAATATCAAATCTATGTTTAAACATATTTAGAACACTATTGAAATCCTGAAGACACATTATACATCATTTTAAAGCTTAAAATGTTATCTTTTTAGTTAAGTATTTTTTCACTTCTTATTAACAACGTAGACTGATCGTAATATGATTGCATCACATATTTTTTTTTAGAGTAAATTTATGGCAGTATGCATTAACACTATAGAATCCCAATCAGTCACTGAGCAACTTGCGAGTGACACGTAACACAAGCTATCAAAATCTCTAAATATGTACTTCAGTATAGCAAAAAAAGAGCCTAAACTGTAAGAAATATACAAATTGATACCCTATTTTTCCATAAAGGTAAGTATTTTAAGAAAAGAATGTATGCTTTTGGGTCCAATTTTTGTTTTCTTCTTTAAAATCCATCGGACATTTTATTCGTAGTATAGAGGGCGTATCAACATGGAAGTTAAGTCTCACATTGCGTGTTTTGAATTTTGGTGACATCTGGAACCTTAGACATAGGGATAGATGTCATGTGGGACATGGATGGGGGCCATGCAGGACATATGATATAATATATACCATGTGGTATACACCAAGGGCTGTATCAGGCATAAATACTTGACTGCCTTTTTTTCTTATTCAACAACTCATTTGCATATAAGTTATATGAACTGACACTTTCATACATAGTATGCTCAGTCAGGGACCGTGATAGCTAGGATGAGACTTCTCATGGAGCTGGTGGGATGTCATGTGGGACATGGGGTGGATGCCATGTGGGACATGGGGTGGGATGCCATGTGGAACAGGGTGGAATGCCATGTAGGATATATGGTGGAATGCCATGCAGGACATCGGGTGAAGCACCATAAGATGGGATATCATTTGGGACATGGGGTGGGATGCCATAAGGTGGGATGCCATGGGGGACATAGGGAGGGATGTCATGTGGTACATATGGTTGGATTAATATGGGACATACATGTAGGATGGGATCAATGTTAGACATAGGGTGGGGTCCATGTTGGACATAGGGTGGGATCCATGTTGGACATAGGGTGGGATGCCATGTGGGTCGTAGGGTGGGATGCCATGTGGGAGATATGGTGGAATGCCATGTGGGAGATATGGTGGAATGCCATGTGGGACATGGTGGAATGCCATGTGAGACATACTGTATGGTGGAATGCCATGTGGGAGATATGGTGGAATGCCATGTGGGAGATATGGTGGAATGCCATGTGGGACAAGGCATGGGATGGGATGTCATGTGGGACATGGAGTGGGATGTCATTTGGCACATGGGATGGGATCCATGTGGGACATAGGGTGGGATCCCATATGGGTCGTAGGATGGGATGCTATGTGGGACATGGTGGAATGCCACATGGGACAACGGATGGGATGGTATGTCATGTGGGACATGGAATGGATAGAATGGAATGCCATGTGGGAGATAAGTTGGATTGCAATGTGGGGCAAGGGATGGGATGGGATATGGGGTGGGATGCCATGTGGGACATGGGATGCCATGTGGGACTTAAGTGTGAGATACCATTTTTATAATTAGCGGGGTCATATGTTATGGGTGTCAATTTGCATGGGCATGCGAACCATGACGGTATTTACCATTCTAGTTGTTTTCTTTTATCTAGTTTCTTAACATTCATGTTATACTGCAGAGTGTATCACTCTCTGAACATGTAATTCTATATCCTGTATATTACATACAGTACACTTACTACATAAAACTGGCATACATGTAGATGTTACAAACACATATTGTTGAAAGTAAAGTGTATACTGTTAATACATATATAAATCTTGTTGGATTTCATTATTTATAACACATTGATGTAGATTGCATTGAAAAATGAAAGATTGATACGCTGTGCTCACGAGTTCCCTATACCAAGCTTGCTGTATATCACATCCATACTAAACCAGCATTGATTGTTTCATGTGTTTTTCTCTCATGTGACAATGAATTTCTTTTCAATAAATGGCCTCCTTCAGCAGTCCTCCCTGACCTGTGTAAATTTGAGAAAGACTCTCCCAGAGGCAAGAGAGATATTAATGTACATGATCAATGGGAGTTGAACGTTTTCCGTACATCTGAATATGTGTTTCTCCTTGTGTACTCCATCTCACTTAAATGGGAATACTGCTGCATTTTTGCTGCGATGTTTAGATATAGAACAGGTACAGTATTTATTGTGGGTTACAAATAGGCTACAAAGTGTGGTGTTTTGCATTCTGTGTTGGGTCCTGAGTTGATAGTGTATACATTTTAATGGCCAAGTGTACAATGTAGGAGGTATATGATTGAACAGATGACTTTGCTCAAACAGATGACTTTGCTCAAACAGATGACTTTGCTCAAACAGATGACTTACTCAAACAGATGACTTACTCAAACAGATGACTTGCTCAAACAGATGACTTGCTCAAACAGATGACTTGATGACTGGCTCAAACAGATGACTTGCTCAAACAGATGACTTGCTCAAACAGATGACTTGCTCAAACAGATGACTTGCTCAAACAGATGGCTTGCTCAAACAGATGGCTTGCTCAAACAGATGACTTGCTCAAACAGATGACTTGATGACTTGCTCAAACAGATGACTGGCTCAAACAGATGACTTGCTCAAACAGATGACTTGCTCAAACAGATGACTTGCTCAAACAGATGACTTGCTCAAACGGATGACTTGCTCAAACGGATGACTTGTTCAAACAGATGACTTGCTCAAACAGATGACTTGCTCAAACAGATGACTTGCTCAAACAGATGACTTGCTCAAACAGATGACTTGCTCAAACAGATGACTTGCTCAAACAGATGACTTGCTCAAACAGATGACTTGCTCAAACAGATGACTTGCTCAAACAGATGACTTGCTCAAACAGATTGCTCAAACAGATGACTTGCTCAAACAGATGACTTGCTCAAACAGATGACTTGCTCAAACAGATGGCTTGCTCAAACAGATGGCTTGCTCAAACAGATGACTTGCTCAAACAGATGACTTGCTCAAACAGATGACTTGCTCAAACAGATGACTTGCTCAAACAGATGACTTGCTCAAACAGATGACTTGCTCAAACAGATGACTTGCTCAAACAGATGACTTGCTCAAACAGATGACTTGCTCAAACAGATGACTTGCTCAAACAGATGACTTGCTCAAACAGATGACTTGCTCAAACCGTTTGTTATTTGCAAGGGAAAAAAAAAAGGCTTTGTGGTAAAAATGATGATTGAATGAACAGTGGTCAGGTCAATGGCTGTAGTCTTGATTACAAGAGTCTATGAATTGTAGTGATGACTTGTGTCAGTGTTTCTGTGGATTAATACACATTGCTGCCCCATCCCCCATTTTTTAAAATGACATACTGTACCCTTGGATTTTGTAATTCCTCGTTTGTTATAAGAAAATTGTATTAAGAAATGTAATGAGGATTTATTTTTAGGCACATAGTTGACCTTTATTTCACAGTGTTCAATTTACTGAAGTGTGTACTATTATAGTGATGGTAAGCATATTTTTTATTTTCAAAGAAGTTGTCTGACCGTCTATTTTAATAGAAAATTGATAGAATTATAGTAGATAGGATTTTAGATCTGCAGATAATTTGTTTCAATAGTGGAGTAGGATGAAAAATCTGCATCTGTATCATTGTAATTATTTAACTTTACTTAAGGCTAAATTTTCTTGTGGACTGTATAAACGCCACATTATGTACATGAAAAAGATTAAAGAAATATAATGTGAAAAAGTATGAAGTTTCTCAGAAATGAGGTAATTTCAGAGAAATGAGGTAATTTCAGAGAAATGATGTAATTTTAGAGAAGTTTTAAAAATTTGTAATCATTTTTATTTTGAACTAGCAGTTTAATATTGTATGAAGTATGATTTTTCTCAGGGAATTGTGGACTCCAAAGGATGTTTTCTTAACATTTAGATTTGTAGCTTCGTGAACAGGTGTGGAAGAAAGTGTATATTATACAATTATCCCTTTCTGAGGTTTTTTAAAGTTCTGCGCTATTGTTGTCATAACAAATATGGCCCATAAATTTTATTTTACAAGTTCTCTTTTTTAATAGATTCGATTGGAATTAAGTTATTAGGGAGGAGAGAGGGGGGAGGGGGGGGGGTATTACAATTGATGGAAAATGGTTTTTCAGGGTGCTATCAGGGATTCTTGTTTGTGAAACTGTAAATCGTGTTCAATTTCAAATATTAAATCTTTTTTACGAGACAAACCCAATATTACCATAATAAATTTGGTCACAGTACTACTATATGTAAAACTAAGGATTTGTATGAATCGGTCATAGTTGAAATGATTGTGTCAGATAAAAAAAGGTATTTCTTGCATTTCCTCTGCATTAAGAACAGCTGCATTGGGTGGTTCATTCTCAGTATACTGTACCTTAGAAGCACTGACCATATATTTGATGACTTCCCAAAAAGGAAGGTACTGAAACCTGAATTGAGGTCAAAAGGGACACACCAACCATCAGTGACTTCTTGGAAAAAGGATGTAATTAGATTGCTCCTATCATACACTCGAAATCATCAAACAATTTTAGCTGCGTGTGAAAGAATGTGCTTAAGGGAACATGTGTCAGGAAGCGGACGAAGGTTGAACATTAATGATAGCTGTGAAACGATAGTTTCCCGTACTTGTGATGGTGTGTAGAGCTCTTGATAGATGTCTACATGCATGTGCAATTGAACAGAATATTTGTGCTCATATCTACAATCTTGGTATCCTTAGTTGGAAAATGCAGCTATTTCTACCATGCAGCATAACACATTAACCTGCATGTGCTTTTTAACAGTTTGACCTCAATCTGCCCTGAAGGGTTAGGCGAGTTACAGATATGTCACATGTCGTTGCATTAAACAAGCCAAGACGCCATCCATGGCAAGTGTTTTTTTTCTGGCTTTGCAATAAGGCACAACATGGAGGAAGTACTCATTTCCAAACCTACAACCATCAGGAAGTAACTCAAATTGAATAGAGGATGTGATATCATGGGCCACCATCCTTTAGCTCAAGTCAACACTTCCACTTTTTGAAAGTCCTGGTTATAAGTACTTGTACTAAGATTGATAAATCAGTTAAGCAGTTGTTGCAGGTCAAGATTAAGTACCTGTGTGATTTTCTATTTCATTGGAAATGACAATTGTCAATGTAATCATGGAGCTATAAACGAGATAGCTTCATGATGTAATTAGCAGTTGTACAGCTATTTAAAATCCCTTTTTGTTTGATCGCAGCATGAGGGTAAAGTAGGTGGGGAAATCGTTGTTGACTTCTCTGTGCAAAGTTAACGATGATCTCAAAGTTGTTTTTTTGGAGTAACTCTGGCTTTCCTATATAACCTCCAAATGTTACAAAAATTAGATTACCATGTAGCTAGAATGTTCAAAAACTTGGTAGGCTGGTTGGTTATCTAAGTGAAATTGTTCCGTAAAAGTAGAAAAATGGATGATTTTTGACAAAATTGACTAAAATTGGTTGAACAACTTGAGAATCGCGTAATCAGACTAACCAAATATATGGTAGACATGAGTGTACACATGTAATCAAAGATCAACAGATCCGCCGGATCTGAAGAATCTGCTGTACCTTTGCACGTGTTGCACAAACATTTCCTTAGTATTTTGTCTTTTCTTCAGACATACTTACCAGAAAAAAGCCTCCAAGTGCAATCCATGTATAATTGCAGCGTCTTTTCATTGTACGCTGTCAGACATTTAAAAGACGTTCGCCCAATCGATCGTGCACGTTCGTAAAGATGCATTTCTATACGTGACTCTGCATGTCGCAGAATGTACACGAAAACAAAATGGATCAGAATTATATTTTTTTCACCAATTTTCAACATATTCTCAAGCAAATTAAGTTTTCTTTTCCAGGTCGTATTGTATAAAACACATTGAACGAGAGTTTAAATTTTTGTGTATGTTGGTGTTATTATGGTTCTGAAATTTTAATTGTCCTAAATTTTTTGGGCAACTATTTTTTGAGCACGTGTTAAATCCCATTGACTTTGCTTCAGCATGCATTTTTTTTTTTTTTTTTCAACGGCTGCTTTCTTATACCTAAAATCAGCAAATTTGGTGGAATGAAATTGATGAAGGTATATTTAGTGTACTAGAAGTAAACCATTTAGGATTATATTTCAAGTTGTGAATTTTCCTCACTTTTTACATGTGATTGATTGAAAGGAAAGTATAGAATAAAATAGATTTAGTGGTTCAATTTAAAAAGTGTAGTTAGGTGAATTACATATTGTGCTTTAGTTTTTCTTTATCAAAATCTGGAGTTTTCCTAGAAGATTTAAGAAGGGGATTCAATTTTCCAAGACTTATTATTAAATGGGGGATTAAGTTTCAAAAAAAATCCAATCATATTTATCATATGTGTGGCCCTACATAAAAAAAATAATACCTTTTCATGTTTTATGTTTAAAGTGGTCCTGCCATGGGGATCAGATCTTACAATAATTATGTTATTTGGATTATTTGATTTGTAAAGATATAACTTTTTCTGCACAAAACCCCATTGGTTGCGAGAAAATCGCAAAAGAAATGCATTTTTCATCACCTTGACGCAAAAACCCAGATTTAGGCTCAGTACGCAATGATGTAATTTGGGAATGACTGTATGTAAACAATGCATCGATGCCACATATAACATGTGGCCGCCATTGAAATTTCACAACTAGTATCTATAGATAGCATCTCTGTTTGGTCTTCTAAAATATTACATTTTCCAAGCAAATATTAAACAAAAGTCCGCAGCATTGTGTAATTGGAGGATGCAGTAATATAACTAAAACTAAAACTAAAAGTTGTTTATCAATGGAAAGCGCAACAAAACGAGACGATTCTGGACGTGTGTTGTGCACTTGACACGAACTCAGTTTTTGAGGCTTACTGGGTACAGTGTCTCATGCCATATTGTTACCCCCGCTCTGTTTGATTTAAATAGTAGCTTGACTGCATCGTCTCTGACATGAAAATTTGACTGTTCAGCGAGTAATACAAATTTATATGAGAGAAACAAAGAAGGAAAAAAATAAAAGAATAAGACAGTGAGCTTGAAGTCATAACTTCTCACTTAAAAGAAGAAGCGGTAACCGACTGGGTTACTTAATCAGTTGAAAGTTTTTATGATTTATTTTGTATGTAGTGTGGAATATGATCGAAGGAAGGAAAATCGATAAATTAGAACTAAATTGTAATTATTTTGCTTTTAGCATTTCAAAAATTAAAAAAATAAACAATTTTTCAAAAACAATAACGCAAACAGAATTGCGTGAACGAACTGTTCAGTTCACGTAGGCCTGCTGACTAAATGTCAAGCGACAGAGACTTGAACATAAAAAAAACTGTATATTTCTATTAAACATAAAAAAAAGAAGAAAGGTAGATGTTGTTGCAAACACTTTAATTTGATTATGTTTAACAAAATATTACTTGCGAAACAGTAAGAATTTCATGCAGGCTACGCAGGCTTTGTACTGTAGGACCGTGTAAGGATTGTAAGCCTGATCCTTCTTTCTCGTCTGCAAGCAGTTCAAATTCAAAGGAACGACATCCCTTCCTTCATTTATTTCCAAATCATTTTTATCATAGCTTGAACTTGAAAATAAAAAATTTAGATCTGAACAGCCCGAAAAACATTCGTAATTAGACGCTATTTATACGTGGTTAGTATGTGTGTCATCATGCATTGTTTACGTTCAGCAGTCCCTGAAATGATGAGCAAGCTGTTATGACATCACAAATCCCTTTCAATTTTTTTTTTTGAGCAAGCAAGAAATAATCAATTTTCAAGTCCTTTTTCATCATGAAAATGGACTTCCAGGATTTCTTGATCGATTATTGAAGTTAGGGATATGAAAAACCAATATCAGGTTAAATCTCAATTTTTTTAGAAGGCATGACAGGACCACCTTAACAGCTTTTGTAAGAGTTCCAAAAACTATACAGATGTTTAATTTTTACTAGTTCTCTTTTCCCCATGGAGTTATTTGCAGTTAACTGCAGTTCCACATAGACTGACGTGTCAGTAACTGTCATTACCAATTGCTTGTACAAAATATAATTAGATGTGAAAGAGATGAATATTCTTCAATTTTCTTGTTTCGTTTTTGTCAACATACTGTACGAACATTTTTTTAGATCCTGTATCTTTTCAAACATTTAATAACCTGTAATGTAAGCTTTGCTATATAAAAAAAAAGTACTTTGACTTCGGAAACCTAACAATGAAAAATAGCTTTTGTAATAGTGTTTGTTTTTCTTGTATTGTTCTTGTTACCCAAATATTTTTCAATGGGCCTGCCAAAATGGTATTAGTTTCAGCAGTTACAATCACTTTATGTCAATAACATAAGGTAATTTGTTACCAAATATTGCATCATTTGCATGTGATATAAAAAATGTCTAATATTATTCCCTGTAGGGAAATTCTATAGAGACATTCAGGAGTTATTTTAAAAACTTTTCTGTGAGTGATTACTTGGTGACAAATTGTTCTTTTTTGAGGTTGAGGCATTTTTAGCTGCAAAAAGTGCTCTAACTTTCTAAACCTGGCATTGAAAAGATGCATTTGTAATACAGTGTTTGAATTTCTTGTATTATTCTTGTCGCCCAATTTTTTTAATATTTCTTTTAAAGGTCTACCAAAATGTATTATTTACCACATAATGCATCTAGTATGAGCAAATTGTCTGATATTAATCCCATGAGGGGAAAGCTACAGTATACTGTAGAAACATTCAGTGAGTTATTTTAAAACTTTGCTGTGATAGTGATAACTTGATGAACATTGTTTTGGCATTTTTAGCTGTAAAAAGTGCTTTGACTTTGCAGACAAGGCAATGAAAAGTAGCTTTTGTGATACAGTGTGTATATTTCTTGTATTGTTCTTGTCACCCAAAATTTTTTCAAAGGGCCTGCCAAAATTGTATAAGTTTCGTTGGTAATATTCACATTCCATGAATAGCATAAGTAATTTGTAACCAGATATTACATCATTTGCATGTGATATCTTAGTTTTCAATGTGCCCAAAATTCACATAACAGTGGTCAAAAGAATTATAAAGAATGGATTTGTGGGATTTTAAAAATATCACTTTTCTCTGTCAGTGTACAGTATCTATCCATTGAGGACAGACTGGATTGGATTATTTGCTGTAGACTGCACAATGCTTGGGACACTTAAAACATTCAAAAGCAAGAGTCTCAAAATCCCTTTCCTTCAATGATTCAACCTTTGACTTTATGGCTTTGCATAACTTTCTTTAAGTGTGAACTGTTTGATAGCAAATATAGTACACAATGGAAATGGTATGAATTTGAAAGTAAAGCCGGGAGGAAAACTATCCAGACTTTCTTTGATGGGCTTGTGTTGTCCCGATGCCAAGCTGGAAATAATACCATTATAAGCAGAGTATCATGTTACTGCAAAAAGTACCGCAGGATTTGTAATTTACTTTCGGTTAAATCTTTTTTTCTGTTTACAGATCCTTGGTTAAAACCGCTTTAAGAATTCTGGAAAGAAGTTGATTGGGTTTTGTTATGTTTGCTTGATGGTTTTATTGTTGTACTTGTTATTATAGAATTAAATGGAAATTTATGAATTTTTCAACTTTATTTGATAATAATTTGAATTTCTTTTACTTTCAAACATTTCACATCATCATAATTGTGTGAAACTAACTGTGATGTTATTATATACAAAGTTTGAAATGTGAACTCTGTGAAATATAAATCCCCCCCCCCCTTCCCTAATGGGTGGAATGAAGTCAGCTATGAATGGCATAAACTTCCTGAAATAATTTGTAGGCTATAGTAAGTTATGAAGAAGTGAACCCCCCCCCCTTCCTTAATGGGTGGAATGAAGTCAGCTCTGAATGGCATAAACTTCCTGAAATAATTTGTAGGCTATAGTAAGTTATGAAGAAGTGAAATTCTTTCTTGAACCTTTTTGTAGTTTGCCATATGGAGCAGCTACAAAGTACTACAGGTAGGTATGCAGTAGCTTTAGAAGAATTAAATGAAATCACTTCTTTCATAGTGTATGACATTCCTTGCAGCCTTTCATTAAAAAAAAAGTACTTAAAATTTATTTTGTTTTCTAAAATGATTCATATATCAGGTGATATGTGTTTTAAATGCCTTTTGAATAATCATTTTGCAGTAGTTGATGCTTACAAAGTTTAGGTAAACTTCAAAAACACTCGGAGGGGGAGGGGTGGTAGATTATGCAGAAGTTTCAAGAATATTCAAATCAACCTTTCCTGCATTATATTGTACTTGTTCCTGTGATGAATGTTTAAATCAACCAAAATCATTTCTAATTAACATAACTTCATTTTTGAATGACACAAGTAGGCAAAATGAGACCTGTTATTACAAAAATGCCATGAATTAGAATTCCCATGAATTAACAAAAAACACTTCCTTGGGTTTTGGCCAAGGGTTCCTTTAATATTTATAAACAAAGAAAATATTGAATTTGAAATTAGATCCAAGTTAATTGAAAATGCTCAAAATGCTCTATGTACATTAATTAGTGTCTTTGGAATGAATTAAGTTTAAACAGCATGTACACAAAACTAATGAATGCTGAGTAAGATGTTCTGTGAGAATACAGCTCCCTGGTATGAAGAACACATTTTTAATTGTGTTTAGATTTGTCAATCTTGTGATGAGGGCTACTTGTGATGGTTTACCCTAATTTTAGGTTGAACAGCAAGCTGTTTAGTTTCTTCATTTTATTTTTGAATTGCTGAGAAGAATTATTATCCTTGTTTTTATTAGAAAAAAGTATAGTTATGTCTTTATGAAATTATAAATCAATTACCAAAAACGTTTGATTATACTTTACAAATAAGAATCAAAGGACTGAAAGTATCTTGACCCCTTTGACGGAGAAGGAAGGAGTACCCATATGGATTCAACCCCATATGTGCACTCTAAATTTGGGTCATGCTAGCTGCACTATAATTCTTCTCACAGGAATTGATTTAACTTTTATTGTGAGGTTTTATGGTAATTTGTTCCTTCCTCTCGAAACTAAAACTAGGGTCCATCTTTCAGTGAGTGTATGTGGTGCTTACATTTGATTCATAATTTGTAAAAAACTGTTTTAGTCCACACTCCCACACATCTGATAAGCTACCTCTTTACCGTTCAGTTCCATCATTGACAGATACGTGAAAAGTTCATATGGCATATAGTTTGTACTTTATGCATAGCACTGCACAAAAGCATTCATGACATAAGCACAAAGAAGTACATACTCAAGTTGCATAAGGTTTTGTTATAAATTGATTATTACACATATCCTCCTGTCAGAAAGGTGTTGTTGTGACATAGTAAATTAGGGTGCGTTGACACCTATTCTGGAATATTGTTAAAAATGATATCTTGGTTAAGCCAAAGCAGCGCTTAGTTTTAAAGGAATATTCCTTCCCATGGTTTTTTGTTGTTGTTTTTTGAATTTTTTTTTGAAAGAGTGTACTTTTAGAGTCAATTTGTTACAAAAATCAGGTTGATATCATATTCCGTTCAGGAGATATGGATTTTTAAAGATTTCTCAATTGCATTTTAAAGTTTTTGAACAGTATGATACATTAGTGTTTGATGATGTTATAGAGACAATTCCATTGGAAATGTTTATGTATTTCTTTGAACGTTAATTGGTTGTTTCTGTATGATTCTGCACAATTTTTCAAAAGTGATTGAAGTAGGGTATATTTGGCAATGTATATAAATACCTAACTTTCATCAATTTATTTTTCTAGCAGGTTTTATTAATAAAAAAGGATGATAGATTTTAATGAAATAGATCAACTTTGTGGGAGAATGTGTTGCTGTGATGTCATACTGACTGAGCCTTTTCCTATTTATTTATTGGCATTTCTTGTGAACCTTAAAATTTGAATATCTCCTGGTAGGAATAACATATCAACATGATTTTTGCACTTGAGTGTTTCAAAGTTTTTCTCTTTCTTATGAAAGGTTACGAAAAACATGGGAATATTCCTTTAAGGCATTTATGAATATATGTATCTTGAATTGGTACTTCGCAAATGAATTACTATTTTAAAGATGGGTATTGTTTTGTAATTAACCAATTTTTCAAAATGAATAATGTGTATTAATCCAGGCAGGGAATTTAAATTCAGTGTAAGTTCAGTTCTACCATTGACAGATATTGTGAAAAGTTCATGTGACATATTGTACTTTATGTAATACTGCACAAAAGCATTTAAGACATGCTTCTATTTTTAAAATGGATTTCTATTGTCAAAATGGACTGGAATACAGCCTTCACATTGCCATTATACTCCTTTTTTGGTAGTTAAGAAAAGTCTGTACCAGAAGAGCTAAATACCTTTTTTTTTTGCTTTTCTGGTACAGAGTGTATTAACCCTTACTCTACCAGCACTTTTTTGAAAATGCGCTCAGGAGGCGGGGCCAAAGACGGGGCACCCAAAACGGCGATAATATCGCCGCGTGGTAGAGTAAGGGTTAATCAAGGCGTGATTACTGAAGGGTCATCTGTCTTCCAGGCAGAAGAGTTGGGCCCCTTCCGCTTTCGTGACCCGCTGGGCCGCCCACAGGGATCATGCTGCCTATATTTTCCGGTTGGCGCATATGTCGCGGGTTGATTAACCCTTACTCTACCAGCACTTTTTTGAAAATGCGCTCGGGATGCGGGGCCAAAGACGGGGCACCCAAAACGGCGATAATATCGCCACGTGGTAGAGTAAGGGTTAATCAAGGCGTGATTATTGAAGGGTCCTCTGTCTTCCAGGCAGAAGAGTCAGGCCCCTTCCGCTTTCGTGACCCGCTGGGCCGCCCACTGGGATCATGCTGCCTATATTTTCGGGTTGGCGCATATGTCGCGGGTTGATTAACCCTTACTCTACGAGCACTTTTTTGAAAATGCGCTCGGGAGGGGGGGGGGGGCCAAAGACGGGGCACCCAAAACGGCGATAATATCGCCGCGTGGTAGAGTAAGGGTAAAGTACCAAAAAAGGAGTGTAATGGTAATGTGAAGGCTTTATTCTAGTCCATTTTGACAATATAAATCCTTTTTGAAAATAGAAGCTGTTTGAAATAAAAAAGTACACATTCAAGTTTACATTAGTTGATTATTACACATTACACATATTATTACGCATTACATTATCCTCTTGTCAGAAAGGTGTTGTTGCTTTGACACCCATTCCTGGAAGATTGTTGAAAATGATATCTCAGTTAAGCAAAAGCAGCACTTAGTATTTAGGCATTTATATCTTGAAGTGGTACTTTGAAAATAAATTGCTGTTCCAAAGATTGGTTTTGTTTTGGAATTACCAAATAAAAAAATTAAAATAGTAATGTGTATTAATGCATGCAGGGAATTTTTATATGGCAACACTCAGATGCAAGACCATGTCAATATTTAAAAATCCTTTTGTGAGTTACATCCTTTGCTGTAAATTGGTTCATAAATTAATGGTATTTCCAACTTTTTCAATGGTATTGCTTTTATTTCTATATTGTCTTCAAAAAGCTTTTCATTTATAACAAAATTTTAAAGAATGTTAAGGTGAAAATGTACAGTTAAAGTAATTTTCAGAAGAAATTTCCTGGAATATGTTAGCAGCTAAAGTGTGTCAAGCTGTCAGAAATCTCAATATCTTTAAGCATTGACCCTTTTTTTTTAAACCTTCTGTTTTCACTTTTATAGTATTTTTTTTTATATTTGATTGATTATTTTAAAGCTATTTTTTGTATCTGCATATGTTGTGAAGCACAATGGTACATTTTTCTAGTATTGTAAACTCCATGCTCAAAATCCGCCATCTTTTAATTGCGAACTTTATTTTAAAATGTATGAAATGAAGAGAATATTGACTTCAAATTAAGTAAAGGTTGTATTTTAATGGTTACTATGCTACAATCAATTTCAGCAACGCTAATTATAGAAATTAATGACATTGTTTCTATTTGCAAAAGTCATGTAAATTGGCAGCGTTGAGGAATGCAGACAAAAAGTTCCGGTGCCAATCCAATATTTTAATAGCTAGATCTAAAAATTGATATGAAAAATGGTATTATTCAGACATTTCTATAGAAAATATTTATTACACCAAAATATTTTTTGAAAAGTCACAAAGAGATAGTGAAGGAGAATAATATTATTTAAAAGGAATGAGGCTAGTCTCACCAGATGTAGTGAGATGAACGCCTCACTCGGTAGCCTGAGGTACTAGCAGCCATGTAGTGGTTATAGCGTATAATACGGTCAGAATGTTGACTACCCTGGATGTGGTTCTGAAACTTAAAGAGCTAAGTTAACAAGTTAAGAAATTGTTAGCGTCCATCACCTACACACTGTAATCTTGCAATCTGTCAAATTCGGTGTGGGTAGAATTTATTTCAGGAGAACCAAGTTGCATGCAGATTGTCTTTATTTATTGTATCTATTCTATTTTATAATGAATAAATTAAAACCTACATAACTTTGTTCTTTTTCTTTATGAGTCATGTGTAGCTTTTCGTTTTGAGGGGGCATTAAGCCCCCCCCCCCCTCCCCACCCCCCCCAAAAAAAATAAGATTTCACCCAAGCTCTTTGATTTTAGAAAATGAAGGAAATTTTCCCAAAAATGAGGGAGATTTTCCGAAAATTGACGAAGATTTTCTTAAAATTCATGAAAATTTTACAGAAGTTGCATAATGGTTTTTTTTTTTGAGGGGAGGAGGGCTTTGATTTTTAGGGGGTGAACCCTCCCTCCCTTGAAACACACCACTACTTTCTTTATTACTATCCATACAAAAAAATAAAATGCCACAACAAATCTTTTTTAAAAGGTGTTTTTGTGTGATATTGTGCTATATAAACACTGTTATTATATTAATACTTCATAATTTCGTCTACATATGTAAAGTTTTAACATTTGATGGTAAAATGGTTATCTTTGGAGAATACACGTGTTGCACATGCTGCAGAATGTTTGTCAGTTCCTCATTACAGGCTGATTATACTTGTATGTTTGAGAGAATGTGTTGGCAGAGGAATAAGGCCAAGATATTTGGGTATTTGCCTTAAGTATCAAATACAGTATAGTAGCGAGTTGATGGTAAACAAACAGTTTGTTGAATGTTGATGGCTTCAGTTGTCCTTTTCTCTTCTTTTAGAATGTAAAGCTATAACAAGCATGGGAATGATGATGGCTGTAGGTTGTATGCATTGTTAGGGGTAAACATGGGAACATCGTAATGCACAGATAGGTGTGACATACTTTGTAATTGCACAGATACCTGTGACATTAAAGCCAAATCTATCAGCACCACTATATCTTATCCCTGGTGCTTATCCCCGGTTTCCATGGCGCAAGCTGATGAGAGTACATGACTCCCCCTAGATGGGATGCCAGTCCATCGCAGATTAACTCCCCAGCAGTGCTGGTACTCATTTTTCACAGCTGAGTGGACTGAAGCAAGTAGAGTAAAGTGTCTTGCTCAAGGACACAATGCAGCGCTCACGATGGGAATCGAACCCGGTACCTTTCTAATATGAGCATGACTCCTTAACCGCTGATCCACAGCACCTCTTCCATACCTGTGACATACTTGGTAACATCCCACTCGTATCTGTTTCACTTATTGAAAGTAATGTAGAAGGAATATAATGTGTTGTCGTACGAAAGAACGCAGTTGATAAGAAATGCGAAAAGAAAATATTGGAGATAAATAGTGAATCTTTGACCTTTGAAGGAATTACAGATTGAATTGGTATTTGTTTTTGAAAAATGATGTGATATATTTTTTCTTACTCTAGGTTCATCAAGTGACTCCTCCCTGAATCCAAATGATGAGGAAGAAAGTGAAGGTTTTCCAGTAAGTCAAGTTATATTTTCACCTTATTTCAAGTTTCTTCATTATGCAAAGGAATCATGCATTTTTACAAGAAATTCAAATTCAATTGGAAATGAAAATATGAACAATTTAGAAAAAGTGTAATAGTATGCAACAATATACAGGCAGGTTGTATGCCAAAACCTGTTCACGCTTTGAGTTTGAAAAGATATTGTTGTGTAGTGCAGTTTAGGACAAATTTTATTATAATCCTATAGCTAATGTCATGTGACAGCTATAGACATCCCAAGTGTAGTTTGCATATGTCAATATTGCTTGCAAGTTGAAACTTTTAAAGGCTAGTGACACCTAAATGCTTCATTAGCTGATTAATTTACAATATCCATACCCCTAGCTTGATTCAAAAAGGGGCAGGGTGCTAGACTTGTAAAGGGGCACATTAATGTGCATGCGAAGGGCTGCATCTTTTCGGCATAGAGTCCAGGGGCCCACTTAAGACTTAATTCCATGGTAAAGAAGCTCTGCTCTGGGATTTAAGCTATAATCATAGTCATCTCAGAATGAAGCTATTGTATTCTGACTGATAAGAACCAGTCATTAACCAAACAGGACACTTGCTTACTATGCTATCATTCTGTGTTCTGTATCCATGTCCGGTACTTCATTTATGAAGCTAATTAAGATTTAAGTTTAAAAAATAAAAAATTCTAGAAATAAAATAAAAATTACATTTTTTTCTCATGAAGGGCAGGCCCACGGAGGGACAGGGCGGGCCACGACCCCCTGGGGGAAGGGCAGGCCCATGGAGGGATAGGGCGGGCCACCTCTGTGAAACAGCAAAGTTAGCGGTGAGATCTTAAATCATTTGCGAAAGAACCCTGCAAAGGGAAGCGAGGGAAAGTTGGACCCTGTTCATAAACTTCTTGATATTTGAGTAAAGGAGAGGGGAAAAAGGAAGAGAGATAGAATTTGCAAAATTAGGTCACTGAAATTAACTGAGTTAGGTAACTTCCCTAGAAAAAAGTAGATTAACCTTCTATGTTGGATTTATATTCTAACATTTGTTCGTCTCTGGATAATCTACAAAGCAAATTGGGGGACAGACCTCTCTTATCCAATCATAGTGGCATTATCACACTGCAAAAAACAACGTATATGTACAAGAATAGAAAATCACACAAAGTTTTTGTTGAGCTATAACTGTGAAAATCAATATCTTAAAAGTTAATTATATATGATTTTTCTCTTTGGAACTTAAATGTATTTTCATGAGAGCTTTCTTATATGAACAATTTTGTGTGTGCCATTGAACCTATGATATTTACAAAAAGAATCATACTGTAACAGTCTATTGTGCAAATTCTATTCTCCTGATATTCATATTCTTTTCATTTTAGAACGATCCTCTTTTAATGGATACACCGAGGGGGGATCCATATGTCAATACTCCTACTTGCTTTGTACCTCAATCTCGTGAAAGGACAAATTTAAGGGAACTGTTGGTGCAACCTCCGTCTTTTTTGACCCAACAACCCTTCCACAAAATACATTATCTAACCCACGACAAATGCATTGAGGGAAGGAGGTATTTAAAAAAGTCACCTGACAATATCTGGAAGCGAACGCACCCAGAGTGGCATTCTCCTAAAAGAGATCTAACATCTTCCAATGAGCATTCTAATGACTCTTATGTTGAACTGGTCAAATTTGACCCTGGTCGTCACGATTATATCTATCCAGCCATCCAAAACAGCTCAGGAAAAGGAGAGGATGACCTGAAAAAACATTACAAAACGCAGGTCATAAAGACGCAGCCGCCTCCACCTCCACCATCGAAAGCGATGTATAACCATGGAAGGTCGAGATGTTTACACTGTGGAGAAAAATTTGACGCCGAAAAAAATAAGAGAGGGGAATGCCCGGATGCTCCCGATAGCACGTTAAACTGTATAGGAAAAGTAACTTGTATATCATGTGCACAAGGTTTATTATATCACTGTTTTGTGGATGTAGATGGAGATTATCCTGAATTAGAGGACCCATGTGCATGCACGGCAAATGACAGTCACTTTTGTAAAAGATGGACAAGTTTAGCTTTGTTGTCGGTGTTGGTGCCATGTTTATGGTGCTATATTCCTCTCAGAGCGTGTCATTGGTGTGGCAAGCAATGCGGATGCTGTGGGGGAAGACATAAACCAACTCCGTGAGGCAAGGAACAAGAGAGAACCGCAGGAGCTATTGTCAGGCTGAATGATAAATAGTGGGTGAGCTGCACCCTTGGTGGACGACGGATGGAGCAGGCAGAATCAACCCATTGTACAAAAGCCAGGTTTATCGTTTGATAAATAGTGCTCTATTTGTTTTGTTAGGGTAATTCTTTTGAAGTATTGCAAACAAAGCTGCTGTATGTTAAGCGAAACCCTTCTACCTACTAACTTAGGATATTATTCAGGGATTTTATTCCAACCCCAAATGATGTGGGTCATGTTTGGGTTGATGTAACCAAACCCTTTAGAGAGTAAGAAGACTCAATATAATCTCGTTCCTATATTTTAGAAATATCATCTTAGCTGTATTACTATATTTGGAATCAGTGATACCAGAAAGAAATGGTTAGATGACAAAAGAGGAAGAAAGGATGGGACTATTGGCTTTGGAAACCTTCGCATGTAGCTGCATTCCAAAGGGTAACGGAAGTAAATTTTGAGAAGAATAGAGTATGTATATTGATATGGATAAAATCATGAATTGTGATCAATTTCTGTCTTTTAACTCAAATGGGGTGGTACTTTGAACTTTGTTGCAGTACTTGGTATAATAATGATAAGTAAATAACAGCAGAATTGTATCACACTGAAAGTAGAGCAGATATCTTCCATTTAAAGATCATGAGATTCATTGTTACAGTTTGTACCATTTGTATGTATGTCTGGTACTTCTATATCCTTTTCAACTTTGGTATGTGTCTGTGGTTTATAGTCACTGCAAAGCCAAGTGTCAAATTGAGATCTGTTGAAGCAAAAGGCAACACCCTGGTTCAAGGCACTATAAAAGCAACCACTGTCACACTGGAAAAGAATGCTATCTTTTGTCAAGAACAAAGTTTATAAACCCTTAAAAAGTGTTTATGATACAGTTGTTTGAAAAGAAAACAAATTCTTTGGAACATAGTGTATGTAGGGCAGCTCACTAGATTTAATAGGTAATTTGAAAAGTCGAAACCTCACATCAGTCAGTTTCCAACGCAGTGAAAAGGCACTTTGTTTCTTCTTTACGTATTCCGCCCACTCGCGATTATGACTGTATAATGAGCTGAATCAAGCCGTTTTCCGATGAAGATTACGACTCTGTGACATTACGATTCTTTGTAATTTTGTTCTTATCGGTTAAAATACGGATGTAGAATTCAATTTTTAAGGTTTATAGCAAAAAATATGATGAATGATATGAGATTTTATGAGAGAAACAAAGGTCCAAAAAATTGCAAAATTGGCATTAAAAAAACGTGGTCACAAAACATTTTCTAGACCTTGGCCCCAAAAGATTTTTGCACATATGTTGAAGAAATTGCTCTTTTACCCCAATCTGCAATGATATTGATATGATTTTGTGGAAGAGAGTCAGGAGCTCGCTAGTTTTGGACCAATTTTTAGGAGACCTTATCCGATGTACGCACACATTGTGCGATACACTGTGATTGGCCGAAGTTGGTCACATGGTTTTGTTTACAATGATAAGCAGTGGAAGCTTGTGATGTAGTGTTATGTGTATGTATGTGCTTTGATATTTCGAGCGCTGTTGTTGGCCATAACATACCTAATTTACTTGTTTTCATTCCCAATGAACTTCAAGTGGTTTTTCTTTAAATTCTACTGGCAGAGCAGAAAGGCAATTTTAATAATAACCTGGCGTAATTAAAGCAAATATTGCACTTATCAGTGGTTTAACCCAATCATGAATGGGCGATTCACTGTCACCTTTGATCAATGCTTTGAGGGTGCTCATTTAACATAGTCAGGGGTAGAGAATTGGCACCCTGTTGTTCAGCATTGTCACTTAAACCCCTAATAAAAAAATAAAAAAATACTCAATTTTGTGATGGTGGCTTGTGAATGATTTTCCCCTACTACTTGATGACTATAACAGAGTTGAGTTTACAATTGGGATTGCAGTTTATTGTTATAATGGTACATGATTAGCCAAATATTCATACTAAACACAGAAAAGGTCATTTTGTTAGCTGGGTATGGTGAGGGGTTCTTGTCTAAAGACACAGTGCGCATTATTGAAGTTATAGGTGGTCAAATTTTCCAGATGGTTGTTAATTTCTGTCATCCTTTATCAGTTAATCCTCCGAAATCATTTATTAAAATAAAGGAAGTTTCAGCAGTGATAGGTTTCACCTACCTTGTCATCTTGTTTGCTGCAGCGTGCTCATGTAATACCCCCCTGCAAAGAAAAACTCATTCCTCCGCAAAGAAAGCTCATTCCTTCGTGAAGAAAACTCATTCCTCCAGTGATTAGTTTCGCGAAAACAGCATAAATCTCAAAGTGGGCGGAGATCTGTGCGAAGAAAGTGACCTCACATCATCTCATTAACGCGATGCTGGGAACTGACTGATATTCAGAAAGTGAAGGAATTTAGACATTTCTTTACATTTCAAAATGGACATTCATCATTTCAAAAATGAATGCATCTTCATTAATCATATTTTGTGGTTTCTAGTTGACAGTACTTATTGGAATTGGATAGTTGTTTGCCTAATGTAGGCCTTTCTTGTGAGTGAGAACCCCCACAGATACTTAACCCTTACTCTACCAGCACTTTTTTGAAAATGCGCTCGGGAGGCAGGGCCAAAGACGGGGCACCCAAAACGGCGATAATATCGCCGCGTGGCAGAGTAATGGTTAATCAAGGCGTGATTATTGAAGGGTCCTCTGTCTTCCAGGCAGAAGAGTCGGGCCCTTTCCGCTTTCGTGACCCGCTGGGCCGCCCACCGGGATCATGCTGCCTATATTTTCGGGTTGGCGCATATGTCGCGGGTTAATTAACCCATACTCTACCAGCACTTTTTTGAAAATGCGCTCGGGAGGCGGGGCCAAAGACGGGGCACCCGAACGGCGATAATATCGCAGCGTGGTAGAGTAAGGGTTAAAGGTTCTTTCTTCATATCAATCCGAATGCAAGATGAGTGTCAGGTTTATAGTTTTTAAGTATTGATTAGGTCTTAAACTTTATAAAGGCAGTATACAAATAATTTCCCTGTGATACTCTCATATAGGTCATCTGTGCAGTTTAGCCAAGAGAGACTGGGTTCTACATATGAAAAAAAAAAGTGGTTCAAGTGTATGTTGTATGAACTTAGGAGAGTAAGTAAGTCAGTGGGAAATAAAATGTTTTGAATTGATCTAACAAGGTGTATGCATGTGCCCATAGTGTCTTAGAATTCATATCCATGTAAAATCCTTTTCTGCACCTGCAACACAGCTCACTTTTACTCTTGGGCCATCATTGAGTTGTAGCCTTTCCACATTGTTGCATAACATAATTATATTTCTTGCCAGTTTGACATATTGTGGTCCTGCTATTAAACAACAAACTCAATTGTTTTTTCATTGAGTTTTGAAAAATTGTTTGTACCAGTTTTTCATTATAGTCATTAATTTTGCAGCTCAATTCAGTTTTAAGCCCCATTTCGTTCTTCTGAAATTAATAATTTCAAGTCAGTGACAAGTACACTATCATTTCATTATTGATTTCACCTATGTGGTCTATTTTGCAAAGTGGAAGTAATTGGAAAATGTTCAACATTCTTGGTTACCTTTTGCTTTTTTCAGGGCTATAGCACTATTTTGGTCTCCTTCGGCTTTGAAGTCATGATTAGGAATTGACTCAACCTTGGCACAAAGTCAAGATATGTATTCATGTAGAGCTGCCTTTTCTGACTGTATTTCTAGTGCCTGTAATTAGGTTGAAAGAAAAATGTTCAGATTTTGACTTGGCACTGCCCACTTTGATATTTAGAAAGTGTAGATACATGGCTTGCTGTATTGAGCATCATTTCATACGTATTGGTACTTAATAGATCAGTTGAGGTTGGGGCTGTAATTCTCATTTAGAAAGTGATGGGATGGGGGGAGGGGCAGGGACATGGCTTCTTATCCAAAAAGTAGGGGGATAAGAAGAATTTTTAAATTCTGCTGAAAAGTGTGGGGACATACACCCCTCTGTATCCCCAGGAATTACAGCCCTGGTTGAGGTACATTTAGTCAGATAAGAAATACATTTTGTGTTTTATATTTGGGGCTGTTCTAAACTTGCTCATGACTTTCAAGAAATTAGCTATCAGGATAAAGGGATTAATCTGAATGAGTGAAAATGTCAGAAATTTCAGGGAAGACTCTAAATTTTCAGTGAGAATTTGTTTTTGTTAGTAGAGATTACGAATTAGAAATAAATCAAAAAGTGGTTAGTGCCTTAAAAGCACGTACCGAAAAGTTATTTTTTACATATAACAGAAATAATACTTTAATTAGGAAACTATAGAACATTCAAGATTGGAAAACAAAGTTCCAATTATTAATGATTGTAGGTTTGTGAGAATGAAGGGATCAATTGACATCTCTCAATGTATTCTTCTTCCAACTGTACTTTGTATACATGGGTGTGTCACAATAAAGCCGCATGGCCTTCATTAATCTGCAGATTACAACATATTTCATATTAAAAGCTCTTTTGGTTTCTAATGCCCTTTAGCATTGCTCTGTATTTATTATATGTTAGTCATAACTTATTATTCAAGTCACTTGAGTTGGCACCATTAGTAAATTTCCTACTTTGTTTACTTCCTTTTCTGCTGACTTTGTGAAAAGTAAATTTACCCAAGTATGAGGAACTGTGTTGAAAAGATAATTTGGTATTTGCATAAAAAACTGTTGAAGTACTTATGTGCACCCTTGACCCTCATAACAAAAGGAAAGCTATATGGGCACAATAGCATTAGAACTTAGTGTCTCTTCATGTTTGAATAATGAAACTTTTGTTGGTTTGGGTGATTTTTAAGATAAGGTAAAACTGAATAACAATGTCTGCCAGATATTCACCCATTACTGGTTACATAAGTAAGGTGTTGTTAAAGTAATTGGACTTCATTGCATGTTCTCCTGAATGATGTACAGTTTTTGCCAAATTTGTAGCAGAAAGGAATGTTTGATTTGATGCTGTTTTGAGGTTTCTCTTGTTATCTCGGGATGTCAAAACAAAAGAGTCCAGGCAAAAGATAATTCAGATGGGGCATAAAGGGTGGGATCCACTCTTTTGTAGCAATTTAGATATAGATAGCAAGAAAAAAACAAAGCAAGCACAGCATGAAATTAAAGTTATCATTAACTATTCTTTATATTTTGGCATTCAGCATACTTATTTCATGGGTAATTTTACTGCCAGGCTCGCCTCTTCGGAATCCTATAAAAATATAAAACATACGCAACAAGGTGTGTCTGTTGGATATTGGTTTATTTCATGAGAGTGCTAATAGTAGATTGTCAGATCATTACTACACTTGGTGCTTAAGTCATCAGAAATGTCCACAAAGAATTTATCCAAATTTTATTCAATTGAATTAGTTTTATTCATTTGGCCAAAAACATTAAAACTTCATTTGGCCATGGAGCAGAGGGGAGTTGCCTCCCAGCATAAAGAAGATCATCATGTTCTGAGAGGCAATATTACCTGTCCCAATATCACTTATTTTCCAACTCATTTCTATGGTTTCTCCATGTCTTTGCACCCTTGGCATTGTCAAGAACTGAAAAGTGGGTCTTGGTTAACGTTTCACCTATGCTGCAGTTATTCATTTTTCCCAAGATAATGTATCATTTTTAATTGAGGCATTTTTAGATATACTGCTGTTGAAGCATGCACTGCCATTATTTGTGACATATTCTTTTAGTCTTTTTGGTAATAGCTATATTATTCTATCAAACCAATCTTAGGTTGTTCTGGGTGTTGATTTGACTTCTTTTTTGACTGGTATACTAACATGAGGGACTTGACTTTGACAGCAGCGTCTTAGCTGCTAAAAATTAGAAGTACTAATGATAAATGAATGTTTATCTGAAATTGAGGGAGGAAACTAATTGTATTTAGGCTAGTTAACTTTTATGGGTGGAAGGTACCATTCATAATACTCCTATATAAACTGAAAATAAAATTTGAAATGACACTAAACTCTTCATCAACTTGCAAAGGCAACAATGTGTACCGTACCATGCTGTAAGAATGCCAAATAATTTGGTTTCTTTTTCCTAATACATGGTAGATGTGATTCACAGAATTTGTGGGTATTTGTACAGCAAAACTTCCCTTTGGAGTGTATAAGACAATGAAAATGTCCCTTACTTTGTTCTTACCACCAAATCTTAATTGGTACCTGTCCACTGTCATGAACAAAATACTGTGAAAAATAACCAAACCTTTCTGACTAATCTTACCCAGAAGGTTTTCAATGAAGAAATGTAACTGAATATGGAAATACCTTTAATTACATGGATACATAAAAACAATTACATGGATACATAAAATTGTGTGCATATAACATGCAAACAATAATGTTTACATATGCAAGTATTATTCCTTTGTAATATATATGGACTATTGTTCTTCTTACAGTCATTTCAAGTTGAACGGCTCAGATTATAATTTACTTACCACCAATGAAAATAAACTAAAATTTTGATCTCTCCCACCATGTGCAACTTGCAGTAAACCTGTACACGGAGATCAAATTAGATGTCTTGCAACAGGTGGATTGCCTGCTGTGAGATTGGGTCATTACAGGTCAAATATCCTACCTCAACATCATCCTGTAATTGAATTTTGAGTCTGGTAGGTTTGGTGAAATAATTTCTAATATTTCCTCTACTTGGAAGGGATGGAATGTAAGTAGACTAGAAACATGTGATAGTGCGGTGAACACCACAAGCATTCCTGCAGAAGAAAAACTGAAAGGGAAAAGGCTCGTTACCCCATCAGCGGGTAGTCCCCACATCTGTGGCCCAATTGAGTTATATGTCGGGTTTGAATAAAGATTTCGGGTTTAAATGAAGATGTCAGGTTTGAATGAAGATGTCGGGTTTGAATGAAGTTTTCTAGTTTTGTCACGTTTAGAATCTTGAAGAAGAGGGAGAGACCATTTTAGTCCTTGCCAGACTTTTGTGAAGTTGAAAGTGTAGTTAATGTTACGCTTTTTTGATTGAAAAACAATTCTTTCAATGTCTGTCGAAATTTCTCCATTTGTGTAGGAAGAGTCTCTCTGATTATGCCCTTTCCTATATAATAGTATTCATTGTTTATTAATTTTTTTGTATTTAACTTTGACAACCTTTTTGCAAGAAGATCTTGCTTTATTTGGAGTAAGTGTGTAAAATGGTTTACATTATTTTATTGCATTATCTTTAAGCTGTTTTAAGTTTAAGAAGTGAGATTAATTTGCCAAATAATATTATAGAAGTTCCATGTTTTAAATTATATATTTTATTTAATGACATTTTATTCAGGTTGTAAGATGTGCCCAGTAAAATCTTTAAATAAGTTCAGTGGTTTTGAGAACATGATTTTCATGCTGTGATGTTCCTCATTATAAAAGTTGGATTCTTTACAATATTAACACTGTTAAATGTAGAAAGGGATTTAACATGAAATTGTTCATTTCAAGGCTATTAAAGCCAAATTGAATATTTATACAAAGTAAGACTACTGTTTCTGTAAAGTTTATTCCCATCTAGGTGTCTTACTGTAATCAGACAATTTTAAGGGCTAATAAGTAGGTTATCCATCATTGAACAGTGGACCCATTTAACGGAAGCATTTTTATCAAGAATATTCTCTCTCATGGTATAGAATAAAGATGAACTGAAGGTAATATAAGATAAGAGGGTTGTTGGTAAAATGTAAAGTAGAAAATTAAGTGAGAACTTTACGAAAGTGATACCACTATCAATTGAAAGCTTTCTTGTTTTTCTATTTGTACCAGATTTGTATATGATAAAGACATGTAGATTTTTAGAGCGATATGTATATTAGTTTGTATTTAAATGTAATGGGCAGGGATGTTTTCATAATACAAATTTGTTCCTTCTCATTTGGTAGTTGGAAGAAAAAAATATCTGCTTTCTAAGAAAGTAGGTGGTCACAAGTATTCAAATATGTAAAATGATATGTTAATTATTTCTTTTAAGTATTTTATTCTGTAATCTAGGTATAGTTTACATTATGATTAACTATTTGTAAGTTAGTATATAATATATATTTCCTTTTGTATGTTGGACCAAAAGGGTTAAAGGGTAGTCGATAAATTAAGGATGTTATGAGACCCGTCAGCTTATTTGGTGGGTTAAGGGAGGTACGATACAGAAGATGGTGGTACTGCTTGAATTCTCCTGGGAAGGATAAATGAACCAAATACATTTTCTCACATCATGGAATATAAGGTAATTTTCAGACCTATCATCAAATCAAATTTTTCATATTTCATAAAAAAGATCTTAAAACATTCATTAAACAGCAGGATAATTGTTTTACTTTAATATGTGTGGGCATGATTTAAACAAACAGGAGATGCATGTATAGTGATGTACACGTAAGCTCTGATTGCACACAACCCCACATTGTGTCTTGTATACCCAATGGGTATATACATGGCTAAAGTAATCAATTCTGAGTAAGTATGAAAGGTAAGAACCCCTTAAAAAGAAGTAAGGAGATGAAGGTGTATCTAAGTAAATTGTTAAGTGCATATTTGTATTATTAAGTTCTGACAACATTGTAAATTATCTAGAAGGATTTTTTATGATTGTTGTTGTTTTTTTGTTTTTTTGGCTTTTTATTCCATGTAACCCCCGGTACAAAGAGGTTGGATTCCACGATTTTGAAAGCAGTTGGTCACACGTATGTCTTCCAGTTGAAAGTCTAATCCGTGAACAATCCACTCTCCCGCTAGCAGGCTTAATTTACCACTCCATTTATCCCATTCTTTTAAAATCTCTGCAGCGTTAGAAATGGTAGCTTCTTTTGATGTAGATTAGAGTACAGCGTTCTCATGTTTGTTGTTTCTAAACATTTCCAAATATGAATCTCAGGAGACAGTGAATCTGAAGGTTAAAGAGTGACACTAACAAGTCATTGGCATGAGTTGACAAAGGTGGTCCCCACAGTACTATCTTTGTTTATTGTACATACAGAAGAAGAAGAAGTGTATATGCATGCAGATTCCATATGCTCGTGTGAATTGCTCATGTGACTGAAAAGATGTTTATTAAAGAAATTATATGCCCACCTGAGTAACTTTATTTTGAAATTATTATTTTTTTGAGCAGATTCAAGATATTGATGTTAAATTGGAAACTCACCCTAATGCCACCTGTTGCTTCCTGTAAATAATACATTAAAGCAGTTTTGTTGTTCAACTGAAAGAGCATTACCTCTTATAAAAGAGGACTTTTCGAGTGGTCTTAAGGGGACTGTGGGTTAAGTAATGTTATTCTTAGTCCAAAATTAAGTTAAATGTATAGTTTGCAAGTATGATTAAAAAATTAAATACCTGTGCAATTTATCATTTTTTCCCCCTTGATTACTTTTGGTGGGAAAAATATTCATGAAAGGGTATCTTTACTGCAGAGCAAAGGTGGTGCTCTTATCAGGTTAAGAATATTGTTCTTGTGCACATTACATTACATATGTTCACAAACCTCACACTTTGTGACTTGTTTTCTGACAAAAGTGAACCAAAATGCTTCAATTCTGCCCTCTTTTTCATTATAAATTGTTAATTTTTTGAATTTGCAGAATTGTATGCTTATTTGGAATTACTTTTTATTGTGATAAATACAACTATTTTGTACAATTATTCAGTTACAAGCAGATTATAATTCACCACTGTATCCAGTTCACTGAAGAGTCAATTTATATATCTACTTGTTTCTGATGCTTTATGATGGACGATTTGATTGGGTTGTGAAATGAAACCAGTGATATTTGAATTCAGCTTGAAAATCATGAAATGATATTTAATTTTGTTATGAGAGAGATATTAAAAATACTTACGTTTGCATGAAACAAAAATTCAAATCCAGAAATGGTACAAAGGGATAAAGAAGTTACAATGCAAGTTGCCATGGTTTAAAATTAAGTTGCTGGTGCAAAGAATTACCAGAGTAATTCATGTGGGTAAAAAGTATAACATGCAAATATATTAATCATAATTTCAGTTTTATGATCAATAATCATGTAACTTGAAAGTTGATGAAATCGATAGACGAAGTTGGTGCTTTTATGGCAGAGGGTCGATCGGCAAAACTGTCAACCAAGTAATTATAAACATTTGAAACGGGGTATATTTTCGTTGTGCACTAAACTAAAATGATTTCTACTTCTTTACCAAAATAACACAGTAGGATGTGCTACTGCAGTTTGTCAGACTAAAGTGTACCACTTGAAGCACCCAAGTTATATTCTAGTCTATCTACATTTCCTTTGAAAGATTGCAAAACAGAGATCAAATCTTTTTTAGAGCTGTTTCTTGATTCATCATGAAAATTCAGATGGAGGTATTCATGTATTCATCTTTGAATGATAATTTTTGCAAGAGAACAATTCGTTGTGCATTTAAGATGTACAATAATTGTTTTTCTTTTATTATAATGAAAAAATACAGTTGTCAATTATCATTCTTGCAGAAATATTATGAAATAAAAAGATTACATTACTAGCTGCCCCATTAAAGCTGTGACTACATTTTAAAATGGTATCATTTTTACCCATGAAACGAAAAAAATGGCTGTGGAACCACTATATTTGTTTTATTGCACAAATCTATTTATTTATTTTTTGCAAAAAAGATTGCAAAAAAAAAAGGTTTTAAATGAGAGGAGAAAAATATGCTCATTGCATTAAATCAGAAACGATGCACTTCAATTATGCAAGTCAGTTAGTTTGTTTCTGCATCTTTTTGTTTACAACTTGACATTTTTAAGAGTACTGCCATTTTATTTGTAATTCCTAAAAAGCATTAAAGTTTTCCTATTATACACACGCTTCGAAGTGGTAATTTATTACCCGGGCTGTATCGATGAGCATGCAGAAAATTGTTGTCCTTTTGGATAATTAGTCAACAATGTAGTGTATGTTGCCGTTTCTTAGATGGCATTAATTAATCTTCATAAATATTTACTATCATGGAATTTCCTCATTAACACGAGTCAATACATCATATCTGATTAAACATAGCACTGCCATTTTGTTGATAAAATAGCATTGAAGTTTTCCAACTATACACTTCAAACCAGTAATTTATTTATCTTTGACTCTTTCCATAATCATGCAGACAATTTGTATCTTTTTGGATGATTAGTGAACAAAGTACGTTGCAGTTTCTTAGATGCCGTAAATTTGTAGAAAGTTAAGAATTTTACAATCATGAAGGCCCTATTGATGATTGTATTTCCCTCATTTTCATGATTCCTAATTTCTGAGTAAACATGAGGGGAAAAAATATACTATCCATACTTAGTATGATATGTACAACAAAGGCAGATGTTGCAAGCTCAATCTTTGAAGTTTATTCTTAAGTTTTGTATTTATCATGTATGGTCTTTTTCTCACATTAAGTTGATTCTAAATATACAGTATGAGGATCTATTTTTTTCATTGGCAGAATTTCTGTTAGGAATTTTTATAAAGGTTGATATGATTACCTCTTATATTACTGGTATTCTTGTACTCATTTGACTTTGGAAACCTTGTGATTATTGGCTAGCCTTCAGAGGGCACATCCCAGAAAAGGGAGGGGGTATCTTTCCAGAAACTTGCTAGGTTACTTTCGTGTAAACTGATCAAGGGGGTTCTCTTTTCACCAAAAAGCTTGAGTTTCTGCAAGTGTATGTTATTTAGTCATTCATTATAAAATGGAACAGCCAACTCTGAAGAGAACCATTTGTATAAACTCTTTGATCTTTGTGAGGACACTTGATAGTTCAGATGTACTGAATCATACAGAAAAAAATGCACTTATTCTGAAGATGACATCAAACATGTTATTGGTTTACCATACCAGTTTTTGCCAAAATTAGCTGATAAATTTCTAACAGATAATTTATACGTTGGTATCAATTTTCATATCATCTTTTGATAGGGGGATGTAAACTGTACAGAAAATAAGTGGATTTTAATGGTGAGGGAATTGTTATGAATTCTTTCTATAGTTTTATGTGATCTGTCTTGACGGACGTCTGGTATGAGGATGAAATCAGTTTCAGGATGCATCATACAATGAAAGGTGTTTGCATTCAGATTTGCTTTTGCAGTGAACCTGCATTGTCTATGGTTGTGTGTTTCTTCAAATTATCTGTAAAAATCTTGTTTTGCAATGTTGCAAACGAAGGAAAACGTCACTGATGTGAAAAATGTTTGAAGTCAAAAGTTGCATATTTGAATGAGATAAAAATGCAAAGCATAGCAAGAAGGGGTTGTTCCACCTGGGTCTTGGTGATGTCACTGTTGTATATTCAAAGGGCAACCTTATTAAAACAGATACCAAGTTCAAAATTGTACATTATTCAGGGACCAATGGTTCTTGTATAGACATGCCTGGTGTGGCACCGAATGAAACTTCCACTCAAACAGAAAGTTTATTAAAGTTAACTGATTGATTTGCCAACTTAAAGTTGGACCTGTTTTGCGGGGTATCAGTTTTGCAAGATGTCGGTTTTGCAAGATGTGTCCCGGAGTTCTATTAAAAGGTTGCCAATGTTACTGACCTTTAAGGCTTATCACAGAGTTTGTTTTATTGTTAAAGGAGTAGTTCTTTATACCTTGTTCCATTTGAAGTGTACAGAATTAAGAAAAGAGTACATTTCAGTTTTTTAGATTGTATTACGACTGTCTTTAGGAACACTATTCTATTTAATGTTTTAAAATGTACAGTTAAGTCAGCTGTAGAAAGCTACACATGCAAAGATAAAATGTACAGAGATTATAAGTCATGTAATCACCTTTAATCAGGCAGAGAAAACAATTATAAAAAAAATGTACAAACATTTGTACCAATGGCAGTATTTAAGAATAAAAAATATGCATGAAACATGCTACAAGTTGAGTTTGTGTCATTTTCTATACCTTTGAATGTTTTATGTTAATGGAGCACTAGACCGAACAATGAGGGCATATTTTTAGGGGGTCCCCAAATCAAATGCTAATCTAGCATGCAATGATATAGCAATTTTCTGGTTAATGGGAATATTCAGGTGTTCTTTGCCCTCCCGGCATCTGTGGGCTATGGAGGCATGACATTTATCGATCTGTTGTGGATGATATACCTGTAAAATTTGCAAAAATGAGGACCCTCACTTTTCTGTCTAGTGCTCCTTTAATACAGGTGTAGGGAGAGAAAACAACAGGAACAATAATGAAGAGGCTTTTGTTTTTACCCAGCTGGTATTTCATACTCTAGTCTTACTCCTTCAATAAAAACATCCAAATCTGAAGTTGTCTTCAGAAGTTGTGGTTTCCTTCACGACATAAAATCTCAGTTTTACATATTCTTTGCATCTCTCTCTTTCCATATGCTCTATTTTTCAAATTAAATAAAACTACCCGATTACATCACTGTAATTAAGTCCTCTCCTACAAAGTCATCCGTTTTACAACTTTCCTTGCTAACCCTCTGGCATGAATATCTAACTATCAAAGCAGGGATTTGGTATTTAGAATCCCTGGTCGAAGTATTCTTAATCCATACAATCAACAAAACACCTTTTAAACCGTCTCATAAATACATTCAGAAGGGAATGCCGCCGTGCTGGTAACGTCACTTCAGGTTTTGTCAATAAGGAAAATGAAAACTGGAAGTGATGCATGGTGGCATTCACTTCTGAGTATATTTATGGGCTGATACTTTTCCTTTAAGAGGTGCTGTGGCTCAGTGGTTAGGGAGTCATGCTCGTATTCGAGAGGTACCGAGTTCCATCCCATCGTGAGTGCTGCATTGTGTCCTTGAGTAAAACACTTCACTCTACTTGCTTCAGTCCACTCAGCTGTAAAAATGAGTACTAGCACTGCTGGGGAGTTAATCTGTGATGGACTGGCGTCCCGTCCAGGGGGAGTAATGTACTCTCATCTGCTTGCGCCATGGAAACCAAGGATAAGCACCGGCTCAATGAGCCATTGGATAGATTTAGCTTTAACTTTTCCTTTGAGAGTTTCATTCTAAGAGTTGATGTTTTGATTATCAAGTTCTCTTGTAGATAAAGTGGCCAAACTTAGCACTTGTTTGATTTTAGCATTACGTCTATAGACCTTTTCAAACAGAGTTTAGCAGAATGTGATTTCTTCAATACTTCGACCATTTAAATGCTGGGGTAATTTTTCCCTCTATTTCCTAATCAATCAGGTGCAGTTTTGGTAAATTTTTTTAGTAAATAGCAATACACGCACATATTACCTTCGTGTATAAAGCATGTATGATACGTGTGCTTGAAAACATTTTTTCATATGCTTGGTCCCATACCGTGCATGAATTGTGCAGACAGCCAAGATTCTCCCAGTATTTGATTGGTTAATAAGATTCCTCCAGTATATAATTGGTTCATAATGGACACGTGAATCTCGGTCATGTAACATTTAAATTAGCTTTCTAGAAATTGCAGATTTAGATTTGAAAAGGTCTATAGTGAATGTGGCTGATTGTTTACTTGAAAAAAAAACCATTTAATGGAAATAATCTGTCTAATAATCGAAAGACGAAGATGATAAATAACAAAATGATTTTTCTTGAAAAACAAGTGCATCAGAAGTTTCAAAACTACACAGCCTTTCTTGTGTCAAAAATAACAATTTTAAAAAAAAAGAACAATACAATTTTTAAATCCTGTGAATATTTTCATCCGCATTTATTTTCCAGCATTATAATTAAACCATTAATTTCTTTCATAATTTTAAAAGCAAACCTGTGACTGTGACTCTTCATTCACAAAACAAACATTGACTAAGTAAACACACAATACCACAACATTGGCATTGTTGATTCAGATATTGATGGCTGTTATTGATGAATGAAAACCACAATGTAATAAAATGGAAACCTCAATTTCCTGCTCATGATCTGCTTTCTTTGAATAATATCATAAACTAAATAGATCATGACTGAAGACATAGCATTGATTAGTAATTGCTGTGGTTCATTGCGACTACAAAGCTTGTATTTAGGTTTTGCAAAAACCACCTGAAAAGATATATTGAAATTTTAATGAGTGAATGTGGTAACCTTGTTTCATACCCTTTGGAAACTAGTACTATAAACACAACATTCATTTTGATTGAACATGCTTCAAATTATTTTTAAAAAAAATTACATTTCATAATATTTGTCCAAACATGGAAATATTGGCTAATTACATGAATGAAGATCAATTTAACAATGCTTCCTATCGTACTATCAATTGTAAGGTTTTCATGCGAAATGGGTGCAGGATAATGTTAGGTTAAAATTGAGGGTATGAGTTCAAAGGTTTTAATATTACTTCCAATTACTTGGAAAAAAGTAATTAATTCCTGATCAAAACTGCCCTATCATTTCAGACATTGCAACTCATGGGAATCATTTGATTCAAAGCAGGGAGTTGTTATTTTGGATGCCAAATCCTTTTATGTGTCCATGCTGATTAGCCCAGTGCTCCTAGCAGGCAAGAGGGTGCATCACTCACACAATTCCAACACAGGTTAACTCCCAATAATCATTTAGGTAGTTGCATGGGCATCGCTAGATACGGGGGGGAGGGGGTGCGACACCCTGCCTAATAAAGTGGCCTGTCGCCAAATTGCGCTGGTCCATCGGCAAATCGCAGACTGAATTACACAGAATACAAATTTGTTTGCTGGCTGAAAAAATCAGACAACCAAGTAAATGGACTAAAGAAATAAGAAAAATGTTAATTTTCCGACTTGATTTAAATTTCCCGAAAATACAATAAATTTCCCAAAAATGGGCAATTTTAAAGTTGTTAATTTCCGAAAAAACTTGCTAATTTTCGGAAAAAATGTACTACTTTTCTGAAAATTCAATCATTTTTTCCCGAAAATGTCCATTTATTTCTAAAAAATTTGTCAATTTTACCAAAATTAGTCTAAATTACTTGTGATGAAATGTCAGGTGGGCCAGGTCAAACCAAAACATGCATAATGTGCATGATAATGTGTTTTATGAGCAGTTTTGTCATGATTAATGAAAGATATTGGGACAAGTGTACGGTCTTGTAATCGGGGCACAGAGAGAAAAGTACTCTCTGAAAGGTTTTCTTTCGATTGGGAAAATTATCAACAAAAAATTGAAGAAAATTATGGTACAATCATTGAAAATTTGGGTAATATTTGGCAACATTTCCCGATAATTGATGTTTATTTTTTCTTCGAAGAAAAATTGTCCCAAAATGAAGGAAATTTCCAAAAGTTGCGTGAAAATAAAAGAAATTTTCTAAACATTGAATGAAATTTTCCGAAAATTGAAGAAAACTTAACGAAAATCAAAAACAAATTGCCTCAAAATGAAGTTACCGAAAATCGAAGAAAATTTAACGAAAATCGAAGAGAAATTGCCCCAAAATTAAGAGAATTTCCCAAGCATTGAAGGAAATTGACTGAAAATTAAAGAAAATTTATCAAAAATTTGAGGAAAAAATGCCCCAAAATAAAGGAATTTTACCAAAAATTGCCCCAAAATGAAGGAAATTTACCCAAAAGTGAAGGAATTTTACTGAAAATCGAAAAATAACAAGAAAAATGAAGGATTGAAAGGGATTTCCCAAAATTGATTAAAATATCCCAAAAATTGATGAAAATTTACTTAAATTGTGACTAAGAATTATCTTATGGTAAAAAGAGAATCATCGGAAAAGTCCTAGGGGCCATGCCCCTTCCCCCCTCTGGCTCCGCCCCTGCTGTGAAAAAAACGTAACTGAGGGAATGGGTCTTCAGAAATTATTGTCGAAGTGGGCCCAGAAACCTAGGCATTAGGAGAAATTATATCTTCAAAGTTCAAAACATTTTGTATAAAAAGATAGGTGTAAAAGTACTTATGCTAATTTACGATGACTTGCTTACGTCTGGTTAGAGCAAAGGGACAAAATCTTTATTTATTTTTATTTAATCTTTATTTATTTATTTTTATTTCCAGTGTAGATTATGTACAATTTTTAAATAGAAAATACAAAATACAATAATATACAATACAAAAAAAAAATTACACAAAAATAAAATTAATAATAAATAAAAAGTAAACGAAAGGAAATAATGTCGAAAATGAGACTATAAAACAGTGAAAAATATGAAAATGAATACAAAATGATTAGCACACAACATTTAAACTGTCATTTTAGAATAAAAACACATTGCTTAGAAGCAAAAACTTATCACTTTGTTTAAATAAAACAATATCCAAACAATTTGGGCCTATGAGAATATCGTCATCATTGCTCCATAAGAATGCCCCAAAATTAATAACTTGTATTCCCTAAAAAACATGTTGACTTGGGGTATGCTGTGTAATGTTCATGTAGTCATGTCATATAATGTCGTCATTTTGGCAGGTTTATTGGCAAACTAATTGCCACTTCCCCCTCCCCCATTAAAAAATATCTTCCTGGGTACCTGCAAAGATGGTAACATCTGGAATAAGGTGCCTTCTCTCTGGGGTGAAATATATAGCCTGTGCAGGGAATTAAACCCTGTGTATAAATTGTAGCACATTAAAAATGTGGTGTAAAATGATTTCAAATCCTTGTGGCTTATGTTTATATTGAATGTTGTCAAACATGTCAAATGGCATAATACAGACAATGTTGCCTTCTCTCTGGGGTGAAATATATAGCCTGTGCAGGGAATTAAACCCTGTATATAAATTGTAGCACATCAAAAATGTGGTGTAAAATGATTTCAAATCCTTGTGGCTTATGTTTATATTGAATGTTGTCAAACATGTCAAATGGCATAATACAGACAATGTTGCCTTCTCTCTGGGGTGAAATATATAGCCTGTGCAGGGAATTAAACCCTGTGTATAAATTGTAGCACATTAAAAATGTGGTGTAAAATGATTTCAAATCCTTGTGGCTTATGTTTATATTAAATGTTGTCAAACATGTCAAATGGCATAATACAGACAATGTATGAAACAAATAATGAGGTGTTGGGTAGGGGGAATTATGTTTAAACTATATGTGACAAACTTTTTCCTCACTTTAAAAGTAAACTTAATGAACTAGATCAGATAATTACATTTAATTATTATAATGTTCAATTAAGACCGAAAGAATCTAACATTAGATAAAAGATCTATAAATGCTTTTTTTAAACAAAGAGGATAAAACACATTCATCACTTACAACTTGTACCTTCTATGCAGGGAAGTGACATTTGTTAAAGGAATATTCCAGTGAATTTTCATATCTATGATAGAGGATTACAGTAGTTAAGAAACAATTTGGTGGAAATATCATGTTAACAACTTCTTCTGCTTAGGAGTTATTGCATTTCAAAGAATCCACGAGTGTGTTGAAAAGTGACCTCACAGTGTAAAATGTGATGTTATCAAGGCAGATCCAAGACAATTCTTATGTATTTCTATAAAAAAAAAAAAAAAGTTTTTCTTTTAGGTTTGTGAGCAGATGAGCAAAGTTCTTATAAAGTGTATGTTATACCCCATCTCAATAATGAATCAAAAAATGCTCCCAGTAATTTAAGAGGCAATTAATTTTCAAAGAAATACAAACAAATTGTCTTGGATTTGCCTTTATGACATCACACTGTACACTGTGAAATCACTTTTCAATACACTCGCGCCAACGGAAAAAGATCAACGTGATTTTTGTACCAAATTGTTTCTTTAATAGTCTCTATCATATATATGAAAATGAAAAATCAGGGGCATATTCCTTCAATCTCCCATTTAGACTAAACTTTGTTTTTCTGACATTGAAAATGATTTTGATAGAAGTGGAGATGCCTCACTCTTCATTTAATAGGTGCCCCTTGTGGATTATAAGATGATTTAAATGTGACACTAAAGGTTTCATCACCGTAAATCATGTGGACAATTTCGCACATTCAATTTAAGTAACTCCATTTTACCGTGACCTACAATAACCTTGCCCTACATTACACTGGAATGTACAAGAACAAGGTCACATGGGGTACTGCACCAGATGGGTGGCATAGATGCAGACAAGCCTGGATGCAGATATAGTTCAAAACCTGCCCTACTTATTCTTGCATCCTCATATGATTTTACGTGAAACAAAATGGCTCACAACAATTGTTTAATAATCTTATTTATATAAAATGTTTTTCTCCATTGATTTTGACTGTGCCTTTTCTTCTTGTTTTCCATTCTAGATAAGGGATGGAGCTCCTGGGTGAAACTATTAGGGCCGTAATTCTTTTTTACAAAGTGTGTGTGTGGGGAGGGGGGAGGTGAAACAGTCATACTTTTCCTCAGCAAAGTAGGGGAACAGTGTTTTTCACATTGTTTAAATGCTGCTGGAAAGGAGGGGGGTTGTCCCCCAAGAATTATGCCACTGTTGGGCATATTATTATTGGGTCCCTAGAATAACCAAGTACTTTTCTTTCAATAACAAATTTGCATATCAATAGTTTTACATTAAAATAAATTCAATCTTCATATCTCACAAATATGAACAACTTCTCTTATGAGTGGGAAAATTTTGAAATGTCTAATCAATCATCCTTGTCAAGCTGCTTGTGTGAGGGGTGATGTTTGCTGCCTATGGTTTATTCCTCCACTACTTCACCAATCATCATCAAGAACTGCTTTCAAAATCTACATAAAGAAGAAAGAAATGAAATTGAATTATCTTTAGTCTATAATAATGTCATTTCTGTTTTCCAATAGCTACACCAGTTGCAGGTTCACTTAACCCTTACTCTACCACGCGGCGAGTGTTTTGGGTGCCCGTCTTTGACCCTGCCTCCCAGGCGCGTTTTCAAAAAAGTGCTGGTAGAGTAAGGGTTAAGTGAAAATAGGATACAAATTTTCCTAAGACATACAATCCTCATTTTTGTTTCCTGTCTACAAAGGGAAAGCATAGGGGAAGTTGACCTACATAGAAATGAAAATCTTAATGGCAGCTGAAAAGTTTCATCAAAATCCTTTCAAAACTGTCCACTGTTTACTGCTTGTTGAATTTTGGGCCAATTAATTTATGCATAATAAAATAAAGGATAAATGATCAAATTGATCAAATTTGGACTGTTACAGGAGTGAGTGCCCCGCAGTTTCTAATACAGATTTATTGGGCTTTTTAAAGGCCATCTATCGTGATTAAAATGTGGTGGCGTACAATTAATTCCAAACCGATACTGATTGGCATATCAATATAAGTGCACACTGTACCATTGTGTTTCGACCAATCAAAACACAGACTTTGAATTTCATTTACCTCATACATTCGGGCATACATTAGAGACGACAACTGGACTTTAATGTTTTGTAAGTGTGTTAAAACAGGCAAGCTTATTATTTAATTACTTACTATTATCATTTCATAACCATCAGTAAATTGACAATGCCAATGCTATAAACCATGAAAATGTGCTATAAACCATGTAACTATGCTCTAAATCTTGAAACTATGCTATATACCATGAAAATGTGCTATAAACCATGAAAATATGCTATAAACCATGAACGTATGCTATAAACCATGGACGTATGCTATAAACCATGGAAATATGTTATAAACCATGAAACTATGCTATAAACCATGAAACTATGCTATAAACCATGAAACTATGCTATAAACCATGAAACTATGCTATAAAAACCTATAAATGAAACTATGCTATAAACCATGAAACTATGCTAGAAACCATGAAAATAGGCTATAAACCATGAAACTATGTTATAAACCATGAAAATATGCTATAAACCATGAAAATAGGCTATAAACCATGAAACTATGCTATAAACCATGAAAATATGCTATAAACCATGAAAATAGGCTATAAACCATGAAGCTATGCTATAAACCATGAAACTATGCTATAAACCATGAAACTATGCTATAAACCATGAAACTATGCTATCAACCACAAAACTATGTTATAAGCCAAGAAAATATGCTATAAACCATGAAAATAACAAAAGTTTCAACAAAATCATTTAAAACTTTTTACAATTTTACAACATTTTGAATTGTTTAGTCCTTTATTATAATTATTTATGCAAATGTTATTGAAATTGTGTGACATCACATCAAGAAAACCTATGAATTTTCTCATGATAGTTTAATGTTTTTAAATCCTCCACCAACTATAGTTGAATGGGAGCAGTTGAATACCCATTAGGAGAAAACATTCTGATAATTCTCAGTGACCGAAATTTATGACGGAAATTTACCTTGAATTACAATAAATAATTTGTGCTGCCTTCTCTTCCATACATCACAACTTTTCTGTAAATTAATGGAGTACTAGACCGAAATTGAGGGCGCTTATTTCCCCAAATTTCACAGATATAATATCCACAACAGATCGATAAACTTTATGCCTCCATAGCCCCACAGACGACAAGACAGCAAACGTCACATGAATATTCATATTAACCAGAAAATTACCATACCATTGCATGCTAGATTGGCATTTGATTTTAGGGGACCCCTTAAAAATACGTCCCCTTACTTTTCGGTCTAGTGCTCCTTTAAAAATTGTTCAAACTTTGAATAGCTCTAACTTGGTAACGAACTATTATGTTCAGAATTCAATTCTTTTTTTGGTGATTATGAGATATCTATCTACCTGTCCAGATAACTTTAAGAATGTCTGTGGTAAATTGCGGTGGACAATTACATTGACTTAATTTTCTAAAAGAAGAGAAATTTCAACCCATCGTAAAAAAAGTATATTTTTATCAGGCTAAACTTTAGGTATTCAGGGGTCACTGAAGCTTTAACAGTCCTTTTGATCACACTCTTGTATATCTATCCCTTAGGAGCCATACTTTGTGTTTCCCCTCTGAGCGAAATACAAAATAAAATCACAGAAAAATATGTGGAAATATCTGACATTTTGATTAAAAAAAATATATAAACAAGGTACACAGAAGGTCAATGGCAAGCCATCCCTCGTAGGCGGGGGTGACTATTTCTCCAAGCAAGTACTTGAATTCTGTGTCTTACAGTACCAAGCAAACTGTCCAATTCAATTATAGCGCAATCTTATTACCCTAAAGACTCGTAAGATTTTGGTTTAACGAAGTCTAATTCATTTTCCCCCACATATGCCATGATTACATATGATTAGTTCATGTTTATCTAATCATTATTTTGCATTTATTCTAATGGGGAATTCGAATTGACACTCGTTTTGATGCTCATGTTGGAGTCATGAGCTGTCCTTCCCTCAGGGTGTACCACCTTGGTGCAGACAGGTGTCAGCTTTCATTCGTGGTAATGAGACATTCTGTCATGGTTCCTGATGTAGAGTTACTCCTCTTTAAATGTCTTCATGTAAGCATGGAGCTATAAACTGAGATAGCTCCTTGATGTAAGCATGGAGCTAAGCATATAGCTATTAACTGAGATAGCTCCATGATGTAAGAATGGAGCTATTAACTGAGATAGCTTCATGATGTACGCATGGAGCTATCAATTGAGATAGCTTCATGATGTACGCATGGAGCTATTAACTGAGATAGCTCCATAATGTAAGCATGGAGCTATTAATTGAGATAACTATGATGTAAGTATGGAGCTATTAACTGAGCCAACTCCATGATGTAAGCATAGAGCTATTAACTGAGATAGCTCCATGATGTAGGCATGGAGCTATTAAGTGAGATAACTCCATGATGTAAGCATGGAGCTATTAACTGAGCCAACTCCATGATGTAAGCATGGAGCTATTAACTGAGATAGCTCCATGATGTACGCATGGAGCTTTTAAGTGAGATAGCTCCATGATGTAAGCATGGAGCTATTAACTAAGATAGCTATAAGCAAGGAGCTATTAAGTAAGATAGCTCCATGATGTACGCATAGAGCTATTAACTAAGATAGCTCCATGATGTACGCATGGAGCTATTAACTGAGATAGCTCCATGATGTAAGCATGGAGCTATTAACTAAGATAGCTATAAGCAAGGAGCTATTAAGTAAGATAGCTCCATGATGTACGCATGGAGCTATTAACTGAGATAGCTCCATGATGTACACATGGAGCTATTAACTGAGATAACTCCATGATGTACGCATGGAGCTATTAACTGAGATAGCTCCATGATGTACACATGGAGCTATTAACTGAGATAGCTCCTTGATGTACACATGGAGCTATTACTGAGATAGCTCCATGATGTACGCATGGAGCTATTAACTGAGATAGCTCCATGATGTACACATGGAGCTATTAACTAAAATAGCTCCATGATGTACACATGGAGCTATTAACTGAGATAACTCCATGATGTAAGCATGGAGCTATTAACTAAGATAGCTCCATGATGTACACATGGAGCTATTAACTGAGATAGCTCCATGATGTACGCATGGAGCTATTAACTGAGATAACTCCATGATGTACGCATGGAGCTATTAACTGAGATAGCTCCATGATGTACACATGGAGCTATTAAATGAGATAGCTCCATGATGTACGCATGGAGCTATTAACTGAGATAGCTCCATGATGTACACATGGAGCTCTTAACTGAGATAGCTCCATGATGTACGCATGGAGCTATTAACTGAGATAGCTCCATGATGTAAGCATGGTGCTATTACCTGAGATAGCTCCATGATGTAAGCATGGAGCTATTAACTGAGATAGCTCCATGATGTACGCATGGAGCTATTACCTGAGATAGCTCCATGATGTAAGCATGGAGCTATTACCTGAGATAGCTCCATGATGTACGCATGGAGCTATTACCTGAGATAGCTCCATGATGTACGCATGGAGCTATTAACTGAGATAGCTCCATGATGTAAGCATGGAGCTGTTACCCGAGATAGCTCCATGATGTAAGCATGGAGCTATTACCTGAGATAGCTCCATGATGTACGCATGGAGCTATTACCTGAGATAGCTCCATGATGTAAGCATGGAGCTATTAACTGAAATAGCTCCATGATGTAAGCATGGAGCTATTACCTGAAATAGCTCCATGATGTATGCATGGAGTTAAGCATGGAGCTATTAAGTGAAATAACTCCATGATGTAAGCATGGAGCTATTAATTGAGATAACTCCATGATGTACACATGGAGCTATTAACTGAGATAACTCCATGATGTAAGCATGGAGCTATTCACTGAGATAGCTCCATGATGTACACATGGAGCTATTAACTGAGATAGCTCCATGATGTAAGCATGGAGCTATTACCTGAGATAGCTCCATGATGTAAGCATGGAGCTATTAACTTAGATAGCTCCATGATGTAAGTCTTTATGTTGTTCTTTCATGTATTTCTATAAAATGAGAATTTATTTTGTATAGGTACATGAACAAATGGGCAAAACATGTTCATGAAAAGTGCATGTTTTACCCCATCTCAATAATTAAACATGTTTCCAATAATTTAGAAAGAGGTTATTAATTTTCAAAGAAATACATCAACTTGGTCTTGGATCTGCAATTATGGCATCGCACTGTACTACTAAGGTCACTTTTCAATACACTGATAAAATATGTGAAATAAATCCTACACAGAATAAAGTATCATTACAGTTTTTCACCAAGTTGTTTCTTTAATAGTCCTTCACCATATACAGTACATGGAAATAAACAAAATGACAAGTTGTCTTAATTCTACTTCCCTTATCTAGCACTAGCTCCACAAAGTGCTTGTGGAAGAAAAACACACTTAGTATTTTCTCTTTCTGGCCATAAAATTCAAGACAAAATAATATATATATATCATCAAATAAAATAAGAACTTGAATTATTTCCTGTCATTTCAGAGTTTGGAATAAAAATTATAATTTTCACTTCTTTCAAATCACCTGATGGAGCTTGTAAGGAAATGAGGGTGCACTTTCAAAATCATTCGTGCTTTTTACGTTGGCATATTTCTTCAAACTGCAAATGTATCTTAACTTTTTTAAACACCTCAATATAGGGGAAACTGAGTAGGAGGGGGAGGGGGAGTATAAGCCCATAGAAAATAAATGTCTTTTATTCTTTTGCAGCTGTACTGTAATACAGAACATCTGTTTTGCTAAATTTGTTTTTTTGCTGGATTTGTTAAATAGCTCTTTGACAGAATTGTTAAAATGAAAATCTTCAAGCTCTGGTGCAAATTTCTTGCATGATTGCAAAAATGAAACTTAACTCTCAAGTCTTGATAAAGGTTTGGCAACTTTTGTGTTTTTCTTTATAGATTTTCAAGCTATTTTGGCTACTGTTGCCTTAACATGTCCATACACCTTTAATGATAATAATAATAAAACACAATAGATGTGCTATATTTTATACAGCGCGAAACTCCGAAGTCCCTAAGCGCTTTTAAACATGAAGATCAAATAAAATCCAAACATGGCATACATACATACATACATACATACATACATACATATACATATATATATATATATATATATATATATATAAAATATAAGAAACATGGTACATAAAAGTGAAATAAATATGCAACAGAAAACAAATGAGACTTTAGTGAAGATTTGACTGAGCTAGAGTTCTTGATGTTTAAGAGGCAAGCTAATCCACAGTTCAGATGAAGCAGTGGATAATGAGAAGTGACCAGAGAAGAGTATAAGGCCCTTGGGTATCCAGAAAATACCACAAGACCAAAGCCTTCAAGTTAGAATCATATGCACAGGGTCGTAATTCTCATCTGGAAAGTGAGCCTGGGGGACATGGCCGCTTATCTAAAGTAAGGGAACAAGAGGCAAATTTTCCCAAAAATTTACTGAATTTGAACAATTCTGTTGAAAACTGGGGAGGACATGTCCCCCCTATCCCCCGGGAATTACAGCCCTGCATATGCGTATTATCCTGTAAGATCCCATCTCCATTATCCACCTCTTTTCATCATTCCCCACCCTTTTCTACATTCCCCACAATTTTGACCATGATAAAACTGAAAACATTAAAATATTGTCATAGCAATTCTGTTAATCTGAAAGGATCTTAAATAATAGGTATTTCAAAGTTCAACTGCATTTTACATGAAATTGTGCAAGTTAAAATTATTTCACAATACTCATGCCCCCTCCCCCCCCTCCCCTTCCCGGCCTCTGCCTCATCCCACCAGGGCCACCTCTGTTACCATTCCCCAACATATGCCAGGATTTTGAATCATGATTTTACTTCAAAACTGAACTTTACTTTAAACTTGAATTTTACAAACTTTGTCACTGTAAACAAGCCTATTAATATGAAACGATTTAATGAATATCAAAGTTCAAATGCAAGTCAAAATTATTTCACAATTACTCATCTGTAAAGTCAAAGTTGTTATATTGCTGAAAATATGATGGTTAATTAATGACTTTACAACCCATAGACAGCAAATATCCACAGGTGCTACAGACCATAAAGTTCTGAGATAACAACCACTGGGCCAAAGATTGATATTTCAGACACTAGCATAAAATCAACCTTATACTGCCAAGATTTTTAACCACAGCTTGTAAAGAAGGCGATAAACCACCACCACTAGTGACACGCGATGTTTATTTTTGACTCTTATTTCCTTTTTATTAAGTAGAATTTTCGAAATAACCATCCATGCTTCTGCAATTTGCCTTGCTCATCCTTCGGTTAGCATACAAGTCGTTTTAATCAGAACATTGGGCCAAAAAAATTCTGTCACCAAGTAGGGGGAGCAGTGTTTTTTGAAACCTTATGTATCTTTTGAAAATTCTGCCGGAAAGTGGGGGGGGGGGTTCCCCTGTTTCCCAAGAATTACAGCTCTCATCCTGCATAGAAAGCAGGTATACATGGAGTGTGTGTCTGCCTTCCATGTTTCTTGAAACTTGATGAAAGTGCCACTACTACTTAATAATTTATGCTGATATGATAGGGTCATAAAGTGCCCCTCAATGTTCAAGTCTACCCCCTCCCCATCCACATTTTTTATTACCTCCTTCAATCTAAACTTTTTCAAATGGCTTGCTGCTCAGGTATTTCACTTTTGAGGCATATCAAAAATGAAACCCTTACATTACGATCAAGAAAGCGCATTAAAATTGTGTCCTAAACACCCAATCATTAATATAAAACTGCTTGGTTGATCAAATTACGTACCCACCCCACCCTCCCCCTTCCCTTCCCCATCTCTTCCTCTCAAACGCATGAGTGATTCAACTCAATTTGAGTAGTTTTTATGCATGCAATCATATCTGGAAATTATCCGGATATGCTTAAAAGGCGATATTACTTTTGTGGGTTTTTCCAATTAGTGGAGGTGAGATGTTGCATGCATCGTTAGATATGTATACCCCCATCTTGGACAACTTTTCAATGCGGTGGCTAGATCATCATGTGTGTTGAGGAGGTATTAAATTTTAAAACATGAAGATATTTAACTTTTACTTCAGTCTGATACATTGTATTCTTTACCTTGATGTAAATTACTACTCAGAAATGTATTTTTGTCAGACAATACTCACTTTATTACATTAATTTCAGATAAAATTCTTATATTGTTTTAAGGATAACTAAATTATGCTGGTCAAATTTTTTGCTGAACAAAGGGTGAAACATCTTTCCTACATGACCTAAATGGTATAACCCTACATTCCTCTTGAAAAATTGACCTACATTTTATGACTTAGCTGGTGCCAAATTTCCTTTAATCATACGAAACATGCTACATTTTGACCCCTTTACTGTATCAAAGACCGGTGACCATTTATTACAATTTTTAAAGATCTATGGACAGGTAGCAGCATGTTGAGCTCAGATGGAAGAAATATACGGCTTAGAGCAGGAAAATAGCCAAAAGATTGAATTCAAATCAGTTAAAGGACAGTTGTCGTCTCTTACGTACGAGGTAAATGAAATTCAAATCCTGTTTTGATTGGTCGAAACACAATGGTACAGCGTGCACTTACATTGATAGGCCAATCAGTGACGTTTTGGAATAAATTGTACGCCGCCACATTTTAATCAGGATAGATGGCCTTTAAAACAGTAAAAATGTCCATTTTACTGCTTTTTGAATTTGAATTAAGACCTCCTTTAATAGATGATGCAAATTTTATTGAAAATGTATGACATCATAAAGAGAAAACCTTCAAATTTCCTTATGTTAACTTACTGTTTTTCAACCCTTCACCAATGTTCTTTGAATGGGAGCAGAATCTCCAGTATACCCTCACGCAAAATTTAGCAGGAGATATTTTCAGTGACTAAAATTTAGGATAGAAAATTGATTTTAAGCTTTCTTGTTTGAAACATTCTTCAAACTTTGATTAGCCATAACTCAAAAACTGCTTTTGATGTAATTTAAAGACTATTCTGTTCAGAATGTAAAACGAGTTCTGGTGAATACAAACTCTCTACCCAGTTTTTCCTTTAAATATCTTACTTTTTGGCTCAAAATTTCAAAAGTTCTTCTTTAAAATTTCAGATGGTTTTCTTCAAAATATCCAAAAATTTTCCACAAAATATCTGACATCTTTTCAAAATTTCTTTTTTCCTCAACTTCCAACTTTCTCCTTAAAATTTCAGGTAACAGGAATGAGGGGGGGGGGGGAAGGGGGAGGGTTGCCTCCCCTGTTAAAATGTCTAGCTATGCTACTGTCTCTACATGTCCATACACCTTTAAGTACCAATCGCATCAAGACTATAATCCAAGCCTTGACATTCACATTCAGACTCAATAGTCAAAACAATCAACCTAGTTATTTCACCATACCCATTCTTGAATATGAACGATTTCCACTCTCCATGCCTGTAATAGGTATTTTGCTATTTAGTCTTGTTTTTTTAATTAAAAATTTCCTTCTATCGGATATCTTTGAAGAAAAGGAATTTCCTATCTGCTGATGTTATTGTGATCAACTTAGGAAAAAGCATTTAACATAGAAAATGAAGGTGACATAGCCTCATGTCTTTCAAACATACTTAAACTCATACTGACTTGCTCAGTTGTATGTATTCTTCCCACATGACAAATATTGAAATGTGGAAGAACACTAAAACGCTTGATAACTCTGTTAAAATCTGAATATGGTAATAATTTTAAAATTTAAAGACTTGTTTTATTCAAAATTTCATGATCTATTTGCAGATCACAGAAAACTTTGCAGCTGTGGACAACCAAAAAAAAAGTGGAAGCAGTTTCTAACCCAGGCAAGTTTCTTCCAACTAACATTATAAAGAGTATTCAAGTAGATATTTGGATTTTAAAAATATAGATATGTAAGTATTAGGACTCAGTTATGTAGAAATAAATCTTTCATCCAATCTTTAAGATAAATAATACTACGCATATATAACAATGAAATAAACATGCTGCCAAAAACTGAAAAGGAAGCAAAATTAAAAACTGCTTTAGAAAGCTACAAATTTACCTCTTCGGTTTCTTGAGAAAATTCCTCACTAGCTTCATCTACACTTGCCACTTCTACACTTGTCACTTCTACACTTGCCACTGCCTCTGAGCACCTTGGTGGGTCATCTTGATCCTGGCTCAATCCAGCAAGGACAAGGTCACTGAAATCATCCATATCCTACCAAGAAAGTCAAAAATGGTCATTTAACTTGACATACCCAATTTGCAAAGGTGAAAATGGGATGCAATGCATCTCAAATGTATATCTACCCTTGAACAACTTGGAGTTCAAAAGGGACAAGGAGTTATCAATGCAAATATCCTGTTCGTCAACATAAACATATCACAAAACCATGAACTTCAAACTTTTGAAGAAAAAACATGGTTTGGGAGTTGAAGTACAAGTATGCAAAAACAAAGCTGATGGTTGTACTCAAAGACATACATGTCCCAACCATTTTTTATTATTATTATTTATTATTATTATTATTATTTTTTTTTGGGGGACCCTTACAGAAAACTAGGTTGCCGCAAGCTTGCAATAAGCTAACATTTTAAGCTTGCGCAATCTTGGTGCAACTTTGTGGCAAGCTAGTATTTGGAACAAATGCAAACTTGTTAGCTTGCGCAAGCTAGCAAAAACCTTTCCGCAAGCTTGCAATAACTTTCTGTAAGCTTGCGCAAGCTAACAAATTTTTTGTTGCTAGCTTGCGCAAGCTAATGCTAGTTTATGCAAGCTAACAAGCTTGCATTTGTCCCAAATACTAGTTTGCCGCAAGGTTGCAGCAAGTTTGCACACGCTAAAAATGTTAGCTTGTCGCAAGCTTGCTGCAAATTAGTTTTTACTGTAAGGGGATTTCTTCCGATGAGAAAATCACCGTGAGTTACTTCAATAGACTCTTTAGAACACTCTTGATAAGCTTATGCCAGTTGTAAACCATAGAAATCTTATTTCGTCTCTTATATTTTTTAAAATATGGCAGACTTTGAAGGGATGTGAAGATGTGATGTCACATATTCTGATTTAAATCATTTCCACCCCTCTAAACCTGAAAGGATTAGTCCAGGGGCCAGGTAATTTGATTTAATATGAAAGAGGACATCAAAAGAAACAAAATGGTGAAAAAAAGCATTCAAAATTCTTGTCCTATTAAGCAGATATTTAAGTTTAAAGTTTGGTATCATTTGTGTTAAAACGACTGAAATCAGTGATTATGATTTGTACTGGCCCATTAAATTACACAATACAGTTTCCAAGTTCCACTTGCTTGTGGTAATTACTGGCTTGTGGTTATTAACAAGATCAAATGATAGTGCTTGAAAGGTGATAATACTTTGTGGGTTTTTCCGATCAGTGGAGGAGAGATGTTGCATGCACTACCCCCAAATTAGACAACTTTTCAATGCGACCGCTAGATCATTATGTGTATCTAACAAGTAAAAGTGCAAAGATATATCCTGGAAGTCCCCAATTGTTTGATAATTCAAAACAGGTCTCCCTTCAAAGTGCTGCATGGGTGAATGGCCACACTGCATGAGCACGATGGGTTTCTTTAAACAACCACCCTTACATTATAAGAAAGAAACGGAAACAACTACCTAAAATGACCTATATTTGATAATGATATGAAATAATATGATTGTGTAAAATCATAAGCGCAAAGATACAAACTTTCTGATTTTAAAAGGTTGAAGTGGTTCATTAACACCTGTCACAGTTAATCTCAAAGCAGTGACTGGTCAGAGACCTTGTAGTAACCTTTTGGAGATATCTCTAGATGATATACCTGTCAATTACTTTTAAACTCTTAAAGATGTATGTTTAAGCAAGGATTACCGATTAATTCACCTTTCAAACCATTACAATTGTGACATCAAGAAACTATCTTTCATATTCCGTCTTAGGCTTTTGGACCTCACTGGAATATTTTGATATTTACAGAATTTCAGAGCAAAACAAACAGGAGCAATAAAAACAAGGACATCTATGAAACTTCAAAATTCAGCAGTATTTTCCATAGATGATCAATTATTTCTGTTGAAATGTTTAAGACTGAGAGTTATAACAATCAGGTGTTAAACACTGAAAATGGGAAAAGCCAGCAAATGAAGGTAATGCAATAATATGAACTTCAAATAAGTTACTCCTGTGAAATTACATTAAATTGAAGGTGATGTTAGTATTTCAGATACAATGCTCTAAGAAGATGGGCCCTTGGAATTTCTATGCATAGTACAATCTAAAAAAGTAAGAATGATCCCCCCCACACACACACGCCCACCCCCTTACACATGCAAAAATTGGCAATGCTATTATACAATTTCTGTCAATCAATCAACTTTTATGGATAATTTTATTTCTTTTTCTACTTTTGTACTATTTAAAAAAAGTAAAGCATAATTTCATACAAATGACCATAAAAATCTCTCCCCCCCTCCTTCAAATAAAATGATAAGACCTCTTCTATTTTTAAAATGAATTTCTCAGTATTGTCAAAATAGACAGGAATAAAGCCTTCACATTTACCATTGTACCTTTTTTTGGTGCTTAAAAAACTCTGTACCAGAACAGCAAACAAACATTTTGTTAGCTATTCTGGTACAGAGTTTATTAAGCACCAAAAAAAGAGTGCAATGGTAAAGTGTGAAGGCTTTATTCCAGTTTATTTTAACAACAGAAATCCATTTTGAAAATAGAAGCTGTCTAAATGCCAATATGGTTCTTTCAGTCTCATGCCAATGTTGTGCCCCAACATCTATGACATTGCTACTCCCAGAGCCCTCACTCAATATTTCTTAAAATAGTGTATATGCTGTGTCACACTTAAACCAAGTTCCCTGAAAGAAACCCTGTATGTACAATGTATGTATAATCGCACACTGTATGTATAGTGTGTGGAGGTAGTGATGCATGAATTTTCATAGGCCATTTGCCAACATGTGGAAAATCAAAACACCACTGATGTATAAAAGTTCTGATTCTTTCCTATTTCAATCTGTTTTGAAAAGTATATCAAAATGAGTCACACTCACAATTTCATGAAATGCAAAAGTATTAAAATAACAATAAATACTGAAAAAATCTGTATAAAATTACATCAAATCAAAAGTAAAATGCAAAATACATTATTTTGCACAAATTCTCAAAACCCAGGTATAACTGAATTGAATATACCATATTTGACATGATAAGCAGCCGGGAAAATAGAAATGCACCACTTTTTAGGCTGGAAGTTTCTGTCTAATAAGTGCCCATGTTCCGGGCCACGTACAGTGCGCTATTCAGACTGCATTATATGAACTGGTTCTATACTAGCCCCACAATAACCACCACAAAAACATTGTGAGCGTCAGATGCAAAATAAGCAAATAATGTAACAAAACTTATTTTGAGTCTTCAAATTAATCAATAAATTATGTCATCAGTCAAAAAAATGTTGGGTGGGTGCTTATTAGAGCAGGAGCGCTTAATACGTCAAATATGATACTTTAAACATTCACTACAGTAGAGCTATTTTCAACCCCTAATTAGAACTTCTGTGTTGCACAACCACTTGAAACTTTGCACTTCCCTATTAATATTAAATGCTTCCTCCTCATAATCCTTCTTTCCCAAAATCAGACGGAATGGTTTGCAATATCGCTTAAAATTTCAAGGCATATTTCCTTTCCTGAATATCTTTTAGCATATGCATGGCCAACATATTTATGAAATTCCCATATTAGGCAGTTTAGAGCACAGGGCTGAATTATAAATAAATTAATAAGCTTTGGAAGGCAGAGTCATAGCGGGAAAGTGGGGAAAACTGTCCCCTAGAGCTAGGATTTCATCATCCCGGTTGCATGCCTTCTTCCTGGATCAAAATGTTGGTAAAATTTGGAAAGCATTAAATGAAATAAAGAAAACAAAAATTGTAAGATCTAAGGAAAATTTTGTAAAATTTTCCTAAAATTTAATTACAATATTAAATTAAGACAAATTTCCTTCAAAATTGATAAAATTTCCCCAAAACTAAACTATTGGTGTTAGAGGAGACTGCACTCGAGTAGGAAGTTTTAGTGTGGAGGGAAGTGAGAAAATGTTTCCTGGCCTCCGGGTAAATAATGTTGTGATTAAAGGTTTTCAGTTTGGTTATTTGCTTTTCCTGAAGCCAGGTGGGGCAGTCTTTTGAGAAGGAGGGATGGTTGGCTGGGTGAGTACCGTCGCAATTGGTGCAGAGTGGGGTCTGGTGCAGGAGGTGCTGTCATGGTCCAGGGCTCCACAGTTGCCACAGCGCACTTGGCTGTGGCAGGAGTTTTTACCATGGCCATACCTCTGGCACTTATGACAACGGAGGGGGTTAGGAATATAAGGAGTGACTGAGATTCTCAGGTAGCCAGCAGTGATGTGGGAGGGGAGAGTTGGTGTGGAAGTCAGGAAGATGGTTTTGGTAGGTGCTTTGGTACTGTCTCTCTTGAGGAAGAGATGACAGGCTTCAGTAACGTGTTGATTGGCAAGTTCCTCTATGAGGTCTTCATCGATCAGGTAGGCAAGGTCTGTAGTTCTGACCACACCTTTGCTGGAGTTCAGGGAATGGTGGGGTGACTGTAACATCAATACCAGTATTGGCTAGGGTTTTGGTGGTGAGGAGGGTGGTGGCTTGAGTGTCCCTGGTGCAGTGCACCAGGAGATCGCCCGATCTGAGGGTATGAGACCTTGGGGAGGGTACCGACAAGGCCTTGGAGTGCCTTGTGTATGAGAAAAGGTGAAACTCTTTAAAAACTTTCTGGTTTATTGGTGGCCTGTATTACTAGAATTTTGGGGACTAAAGAATGGTCAATGGAGGTAGCAGGTGGGTCACGGGGAGGGAGGGTCACAGGGGGGGGGGGGGGGTCAAGAACAAGGCAGAAGCGTTTCGTCATGAAGGAGAAAAAAAAACCAAGGACCGAGAGACCCGAGGCAACTAGAAGAAAAAAAAAATCGCGGAACTACTATAGGAGAACCGCTGTACAGGTAACGAAAAGGCACGAAAGTCTAGTCAGAATGGGAGGGAAGAAAAACAAAAGAACGATCTTACTGAAAGCAGATACCCATCCACAGAGAGAGAGAATCCAGGAAAATGAAAATACAAAACAAAATTTAGGTGGTAAAGTGTAAGGTAAAGTGAATTGGAATAAAAAGTTGGAGAGAATAGAATAGAAGTCACATTGCTCTCAACGTCGCAAAAGCTGAAAAAAAGGATTTTAACTTCCGCAAGGCATGTGGTTGCACCAAATTTTCACCCATAAAAATACAACAAGGGCCCCCACATCGGAAAAGACGATCAGAAAGGGGGCCCTGTTTAAGCAACCGACGAGGTCCGTGAAAGGGAAGGCAATCATAAAAGAGGCCCTATCTAAGCAACTGACGAGGTCTGTGATAGGGGCCTCCACATCGGAAAAGACGATCAGAAAAAGGGCCCCATTTTAGCATCCGCCGAAGAGCCTCTGGCTCCAGTGTTACGCCACTGCATTGCAAAACTTCATGGCATAACTACAGGACAAATGCAAGACAACCCCATCAAAAGACAATGATAATGATAAAGTAAATAACGATTCAAAATGTGACGGCGGCAGTGAGGAAGAAAAATGACCCCTAGCGAGGAAGTTTGATTTCTCACCAAAACTAGAGACAATCATTATGTTTTTGTCATAGTGTTGGGCTGGCCAGGCTTTATACACATTTCCAATTTTAAATAGTGGGTCGGGCCCCACAGGAGGGAACTTGTTTGTGGGCCCTGAACACGTGCCCATGTGGCCCATGCTTAAATCCAGCCCTGTGACTAACTATTCAATGCTATAGCAAATTTCCCCTTTGTAATCCTTATTTACTTGGGAATTCCAATAAAAGAGGAAGTAGTTTCAGTGGCAGGACCAGGATTTTGATGCTGGGGGTGCAAGAAAGTGATAGTTTTGTCTCCTGGGGGGAAAAACCCTGCAAATCGCACAAAATTTGTCACTTTACCAAAGTTTCTAAGGGGAAAGTGGGGGGTATTGCGATCTTGTGGGAACAAATCCACCACTGGGTAGCCACTTGTCACCTTCACTAATGCCAACCCTTGCCATTTAAACAATAATTGTACTGGTAGGTTGAAATTTTCATTGAAAAGTGATACAAATTTTGGCTAGAGAAGAATCTTCATTCCTTTATTTCCTATTTTGGAAAATCTGATAACACCATGACAGTTATTTCTTTGCAGGAATCTTTCACTTTTCCTCTCCCACTACTTTACATTACATCACCATATAAATCCCACATTGCTATACTTGGCCTTGGTTTTGGTAGAGCTCAAAACTCCTAGTGGAGTAAAGCTAGCTGGGTTATGTGTGCGCATGAAAGAAAAAAGTTTCTAAACTTCCATCTTTACCCAATATGAAGTTCTTTTGTCCATACAACCTAAATAAGCCCTCGGCTACAAATCTGTGAGAATAATATTTTGCGGATTCAAAGAATGTGCCACATTCATACAACTTTTCACGAATTTTCCACAAAAAAAAAACCACCTATTCGTTTCCATCATTGTAAATATCAGTCAAAAAAAATTCCTCCAATTGTGATGTTAGATTTTTGCCCAAATTAATTCCACAGCGGTAAAGAAAAAGTTGTTTCATTGTTGGAAATAGTTGAATCATACTCCTCCATATGAATTCAGTTAACATGAGGCAATTGAGGGATCAGGGGGCTTACCCCAGGGGGTTTATAAGGTGGCTTGAAATCTAAGATGACAAGTCGCCTACAAAACACCAGGGTGCATTACAAAACCAAATTTCATTATTCAATATATGTTTAGTAATTACAAATGAAAATAAATCAAATCTGGCAAAATGACTAACCAAAGATGACTCTATACATACTGAATTTTATTAGAAATACTGAGATTCCACGTTGTGAATATCCAATTTTTACGGTTCAAAGGGTTAGAGAGGTCTCAATCTTCTAGTAGAGCCGACCCGTAATTGGATTAGTCATAAAAGATTGAAATGGATGGGTGCATGTTATGTGTAACTATCACAACATATCCTGAAAGTAAAACTCAAACCGTGTTTTCACTTGAGTAAGAGATCACAATCATGATCCACCGCTGGCGATTAGTTCTGCCAAGTTTTTACTTCAAGAACACGCTTGCTGGATCTTGATCCTAGGTGTGGGTAGGATCATGATGTGGAGAAGACGATCAGATTCACAGATGAGATTCTCAAGAATGCGGATCAGTGACCCCGCGATCATGTAAGTTACACAATATCCTGTTTTAACTTAGTTTATTTTGAGTGAATAATTAGCCTGCTACGGTTCTTTTCATGAATTTTCAATGATCCACCTTTCAACTGTCCGGGTATTCATGCTGTGCAATCAGATTGCCTGCAGTGCATCAATCTGACAGCATGCTCACACTTAAAGAATTAGATCAGGGGTGAAGCAAGTTATATGAAAGAGGGACTTCAAAAAAAAAAAAAAAAATGGTGAAGAAAGCATTCAACAATCTTATTCTATTATGGAGATATTCAAATTTAAATTTTGGTATTATTTGTTTAGAAATGATTAAAATCAAGATTAGTTGTGATGTCACAGCCTCAGATTCCTCAAAATCTTTATGTATTATATCATGTTTTGTCCTGTGATTTTGTGGTTTAAAAACCATTGGATATGTCAGCAAAGTTGTAAAATATAATCTAGTAAGGGTTATATTATACCACTTGAAGAATATTTGGGGAAAAATAATTCAAATAGTCAAAAAAGGCTAAACATATTTTCTTTTGAATACATTGATAGGAACATGAGGATGAGGGCGCCAACCTTCCATAGTAGACTTACTACTACCAGTCATAAACTTGAATAACTTTTTAACAGATTAAAATTTGTAAATGCTTTCTTCACCATTTTTTTTTTTTTTAAATCCTCTTTTATATAAAATAAACTTGCTTGACCACTGAACTAATCCTTTGAAGTTAGAATTAACACATGATATGGGTGATTGTAATCTATGGATAAGTGAGAACACGACCTTAACGCTTGCTAGAGGTCTGACGGATTAAAACAATCATTAAACCCAAATTAATCAAATCCTTTCTAATCGTTTGCTGTAAACAATCCTATATAGATAGGATTCATGAAGTATATTTTTTGTCAAGTAACATCCTATCAACTCATTAAAGAATTTCTACAATTAATAGAAAGGAAATAATCTTAGCACTTAAAGATGCAAGGGGAAATTCTATAGACATGACCCGCCATACAAAAATACATTATTTCACATATGGAAATGAAGGTCAAGTACTTCAGAAAAATAAGAACCATTAAAACAGGAAATTTGTGGTTATTAAGTGCTAAAAAGAGGAATATTGTTGTATGCAAGGCAGGTCAAGCAAGCAAATAGATATTGTCATGTGCTTTAGAAATGTTGATCATATTTCCCTCAAATATGGGTCAATATTACTGTTTTTGAAACAAAATAATAATGATATTTGATGATATTTATCTATTTTTTTTTGAAAAAGTGCTATCATATTTTTCTAAACTTATGATTTTTGTATTGTAAAAATTAAAATTAAAATTTATGTTCTGGCAGTATGCTGTTGGTCCAAAACAGTAGAATCACCTGAAATTTGGGTTTTGGGGGCACAGCATAAGAGATGGTAAAATGGGGGCACAGAAAACAAGCACCAAAAAGCTGTGGGATCAAGGAGCCAATTGGTGGTCCACAGGTGAAGCCTGTTAGGGGTCTAGGGGAAAAGCCTTCAGAAGAGTTTTTGATGCCCTAAAATGGCTTCAAACTGATAGGCATAAATTAAATAAAGATAAGTTTCAACAGTTCTGGCAAGGAAAAGAAAACAATTATAATTATAACATTACAATCACCTCAGATAATATGCATTTGGGTTCAATTTCTAAACAGGCAGAAAACATATTTCCCCCAACACTGAACAAATGAGGAAACTCATTGGATATATTACAACCATAAATAGTGAAATAGGTCACAAAAAGCATGAAAAGCAGAGCAAAAAGTCATCTGCATAATCCAGCCAATGGAAGTGAGGGTCTATTAGCAATTTCAGGAAGAAAATGAGTATACAATATGTGAATATAAAAACAAAAAAGGCTTTCCATAGAATTCCAAATGTGATTTCAAATTCCATTTTGACCTTTAGAAGAGACACAGTTTCTCCATATTTGTAACACAAGTATGGATCATTACACATTGTGAACATAGCATGATTATTTTAAAATAAATTTCTAAATTTTGCAAGACTTTTTAAATATGGGAGGCATAGTCGTATGCCCAGGAGGCTGAGAAGAAATAGCATCAAAATTCAACAAGACCAATTGGGAAGCACCTTTACGGACCAACTTTTTAATTTTAGTACTATGTTGTACCTCATTGAGGCCTTACTATACATGAAACAACACATTTTATGGATTTTAAAAGCTCTGGTGTTGTGAAATTGTTTCATAGTTGAATATTGTCCTATCAGGGATAATGTACATTACTTAAGCAACATACCACTGATATCCATGGTACTACAATTTTGATGTTCATTGCACAGATATATAAAAGTCACCATTTCAATTTCTACTGTCTGTTGATCTGTCACCTATAGAACTCTTCTTTCCTTGTGGGAAACATTAAACGAAAAAAGAAAATTAGACATTCATGTTTTTTACCCGTTTGTGCCATTTTTCCAGACAGTCATACTTCTGAGGTAAATTGTCACTATAAATCATACTTAACCACAACCAGCTTCTTTTTCTCAATCCTCTGAGGAAAAATTTCAGATCTTTTGTATTCCAAACCCCCCCAAAAATGCTTTATTTTTGGATGGTTATTTTTCATATTTTCAAGTAAACAACACAAGTCCCTGTTGTGGTTTTATTTGTCTCCCTGGAGCAACATACTTCTTGTTATTTTTGGACATATTTTGGATTAAATTTTTTAATAAGTATGAAATGAATTATATTGAAGTTCTCATTGTATCACATGCTTTCTTCCCAGAACTACCAACGAAATGCCCCTAAGGAAGAAACGCAACAGAGGACAAAATATTGTTGGATTCGAAAGAAAATTGAAGCATTCCTCTGCGACTATTTCTATAGATAAAGGCCCCAAGAGTTCAGGCAAGGGACAACAGCTATGAAAATAATTGTAAAGGTACCACGCAAATATTATAAAATGGTATTTCACTTCATTTTGGATAAAACCTATATTGTTTGTTTGATGATGGCTTAACGGCACCACGACGATGAGGGTCAAATTGTGCCTGAGAGGTTACATCATTCCAGAGGTAGGAAGAAAATAAAATAGGGGGAGGTTGAGAGACACAGAAACTAAAAGCCAGAAAGCTGGGATCGAGAGAGGAAGTGCATGGGTGAAAAAAGTGGCAAAACCTTTAAACAACAATAATAACCACATGCTGGAGAAAAGAGTTCAAAATGATTCCAAGATATTTTTTTATATCTGATCCAATTTTCAAATTGAATTGTTTTTGACTTTCAAGAGGTTACACAAAGTAAAGAAGAGATTAAAATGAAAATAGTTCACCTTATTCTTAATTCAATTGTTTCTGACTTTTAGATGCATGAACATTCCGAAAGGTGTGACAGGGGGTGTTAAATTACTAACTTAATGGGATAGAAATGAAAGAGAAATGTTTCTCACTAAACTTTGTTATAACACTACTCAAATATTTGTCCAAAATTCCAGGGGCAAATTCAGCTTCACCCTCTCTCCTCCCAACATATGGAATTAAATCATCTTTGTCCAAAACTCCTGGGTAAATTCAGCTTCACCCCTCCCCAACATTTTAAATTAAGTCATCTTTGAAAAAAATCCATGGGTTTCCCCCTCCCCATATTTTGAATTAAGTCATTAAAAAAAAAAAATCCATGGGTAAATTCAGCTTCACCCCTCCCCACATTTTGAATTAAATCATTTAAAAAAAAAAATCATGGGTAAATTTAGCTTTATTCCCCCCTCCTTCCCTACATTTTGAATTAAGTCATCTTTTAAAAAAATCTATGGGTAAATTCAGCTTCACACCTACCCACATTTTGAATTAAGTCATCTTTAAAAAAAATCTATGGATAAATTCAGTTTCACCCTTCCCCACATTTTGAATTAAGTCATTTAAAAAAAAAAAATCCATGGTTAAATTCAGCTTCATCCCTCCCACATTTTGAATTAAGTCATCTTAAAAAAAAATCCATGGTTAAATTCAGCTTCACCCCTCCCCACATTTTGAATTAAGTCATCTTTAAAAAAATCCATGGGTAATTCAGCACCCCCTGCTCCCATTTTAACTTAAGTCATCTTTAAAAAAAAAAAAAAAAATCATGGGTAAATTCAGCTTCACCCCTCCCCACATTTGGAATTAAGTCATCTTAAAAAAAAAATCATGGGTAAATTCAGCTTCACCCCCTGCTCCCATTTTGATTAAGTCATCTTTAAAAAAAAAAAAATCATGGGTAAATTCAGCTTCACCCCTCCCCACATTTTGAATTAAGTCATCTTAAAAAAATCCATGGGTAAATTCAGCTTCACCCCCCCCACATTTTGAATTAAGCCATCTTAAAAAAAAATCTATGGGTAAATTCAGCCCCATCCCCCTCCTCCCATTTTGAATTTAGTCATCTTTAAAAAAAAATCCATGGGTAAATTCAGCTCTCCCCCATCCTCCCATTTTGAATTAGGTCATCTTTAAAAAAATACATGGGTAAATTTAGCTTCACCCCTCCCCACATTTTGAATTAAGTCATCTTTAAAAAAATCCATGGGTAAATTCAGCTTCACCCCTTCCCACATTTTAAATTAAGTCATCTTAAAAAAAAATCCATGGGTAAATTCAGCTTCATCCCTCGAGTCATCACATTTTGAATTAAAGGAATGTTCCTATGATTTTTAAATTATATAAATGATAGAGGACTTTTCAAGAAATAATTATTCCATTATAGGGTTATTACATTTTAAACTTCATCAGTGAAAAAGTTTATATGTTATAAAGGCAAATAAAAGATGTATTCTACAAAAAAAAAAATGTTTTTCTTTTATTTAGAGTGTAAGGTTCATGAGCATCCCAGTAATTAAACAAAGAATGCTTCCACTAATTTAGGAAGAGTTAATTAATTTGTAGGAAATACTTGAAAATTGTCATAAATTTGCCTTTATGATATCACACTCTACACTGTTAGGTCACCTTTCAAATACACTCATGCAATCTTTGAAATGCAATTTCAACTCCAAAACGGAAAAAGATATCAATATAATTTTACACCAAATTGTTTCTTTAATAGTCAATAGTCCTCTATCATATGTATGAAGGGATGCTGTGGCTCGATAGTTAAGGAGTCATGCTTGTATTCGAGAGGTACTGAGTTCGATTCCCATCACGAGCACTGCATTGAGCAAGACACTTTACTTAACTTGCTTCAGTCCACTCAGCTGTAAAATGAGTACCAGCACTGCTGGGAGTTAATTCTGCGATGGACTGGTGTCCTGTCCAGGGGGGAGTCTAAACTCTCATCCGCTTGCGTCATGGAAACTGGGGATAAGCACCAGCCCAATGGCTCAGATGAATTTAGCTTCTTTTTGCAGCTATCATATGTATAAAAATGAAAATTCACCGCAATATCTTCCCTGAAGTCATCTTTTTTTTGAAAATCGCCTTTGTTTGCTGGAGCCCTACCAATATTATGCAGATAATACACAAAATATCTTGTTTGAACAAAATAAATATTTATCTTCCTTTCAGCTGTACCGATTCAATTTCATTGAGTATGTTTTCTTTAAGAAAACAAACATAATCTTCCTTATGGCAGGGATGTAAGCAGAAAATGAAAAAATAATCCTAAAATTTTCAGACTAAAAATGCACATGCATAGCACAGCACCCCATCCAAAAAATCACTATTCAAATACAGCATTCCAGGAAAATAAAGAATTCCTGGTGCTTGAGTGTTGGGTACAATAGAAAGATCTATATTTGCATATCATGTTTAAGTTTTTTTCTAGTGTATACACTTTCATCTACATTAGTCTCCTGGTCAAGAGAAAGGAGGGGGTGGGTGGGGAGATTTCCATACTAAAGTGGTAGATATATGCTGCCCAGAATTTTAAACTTTGACTGCAGTATGAGAGATTTTCTTGGTAACTGCAGTATGACATTTTATGATTTTGATACCTGCAGTATAACAGTTTATGATTTATGACACCTGCAGTACAAAAATAGGTGATTTTTATAGCTGCAGTACAAAAATAAATGATTTTTGATACCTGCAGTACAAAAATAGGTGATTTTTATACCTGCAGTACAAAAATAAGTGATTTCTAAAACCTGCAGTATAAAAATATGCAATTATTTTGAGACCAGCAGTATGAGAGATTGGATTTTTGATACCTGCACTACAAAATTTATGAAAAATGCAACTGCTCGGGCGGCATGTGTATGGAAGTGTCCCCCCCCCTTTCCCCTCAGGATTAGTCTACTGTTGTTCTGTTAAGCCTGTCATGTGTCTTGTTTAATTTTCTGTTAAAAATATAACTAAATTTAAAAAAATGATAATAGTAAATAAAAAATAATAATAATTAAATTGATTTTTTCCCTTCCAAATACCAAAAATCTTACATCCCTGTATGACATATGGTCTGCAACATGCATTTTCCTTTTTCAAATTTTGGACCCAATTTGGGAATTCCTTAAACCCACTTATGTTTAAATTGTCATTGTTCCTTTGTTTTGATTAGTTTCATAATATTAAAGGGGTGATATCGCCATACTTATCAACAATAATTACAGTGCTCCAAACAAATATTTGTTCACAAAACTTTTTAGATAAGATAATTTGTCAACGTTCATTTAGTGCCTATAAATTTTAACAGATCTTTAATTCAATATGTTAACTCCTCTCTGCCCTACATGCAACACTGATCTCTTGATCAAGCATATCCTCTTAACTTGTCCCATATACCTGAACTCCAGATACACCTCTTCTCCTCCATCTCAATTTCTGATCCTTTTAAGAACAATTCTACCTCCAACTTCATCACCTTTCTCTGCAACAGCAATTTATTCCACCTGATCTAAACCTCTCTTTCCTTCCCTTCTCTGCCTTACCTTCCTTTTATTACTTTAACTTCTTTCTATTATTCACCTTCTCTCCCTCCTTCCCTCTATCCTACCTCTCTTTCATCTCTGTCCTAACTCAAGCATCTTGGTTTTTAACACTCTCTTGGATTTTGACTCATGACTATCGCAGTGCCATTAAACATCAACAAACCAAAACAAACCATCAATATGTTAATGTACCTGTAGAATACATTTAGGCTAAATATTATCAGTTTTAGTTTATCTCTAAATTTATATGTATTTTTTACGATAATTAAACAAAAATTGTTTCCAATAATTCAGGAAGAGGCAATTAATTTTTGAGGAAATACATAAGATTCCTTGGATTTGCATTTATGACATATCACTTTGTACCGTCTGTGAGGTAACTTTTCAACACACTTGTGCAATCTTTGAAACACAATAACTCCAAAATGGAAAAAAAAGATATCAACACTCCTGATTGTTTAACCAAATTGTTTCTTTAATAGTCCTCCTATCACAGGCCCATAGCCTGGGGGTTCATCCGAGCAAACAAACCCCCTTTGTTGAGAAAGTGGTTTTTGAAATCTAAAAATATAATAAGCGCCCTTTTATATGAAAAACGAACCCTCCTTTCATATTCCTGACCCTCCTTTTATTGAGAAAGTGCCCTTTTGAAATTAAAAAAATTAATAAGCACCCAGAATTTCAAGATTTTTCCCATTTATACAGAAAAACAAACCCCTCATACAAATTCCTGGCTATGAGCCTGTATCACATAAAAACTAATGAGAGTATTCCTTTGAGTTATCTTTAAAAAATAGTTTGTGTGCTGAAACCCTACCAACCTAACAAAATTCCTACCTACTTTGCTTGGTCTTAAATGCCAATATATTATGTGGATATTAGGCCCTCACAAAATATTTTGTTGACCAAAATAAATATTTTCCTTCCTTCCAGCTATCCTGATTCAACTTCTATTAACCCTTACTCTACCAGCACTTTTTTGAAAATGCGCTCGGGAGGCGGGGCCAAAGACGGGGCACCCAAAACGGCGATAATATCGCCGTGTGGTAGAGTAAGGGTTAATCAAGGCGTGATTATTGAATGGTCCTCTGTCTTCCAGGCAGAAAAGTCGGGCCCCTTCCGCTTTCGGGACCCGCTGGGCCGCCCACCGGGATCATGCTGCCTATATTTTCGGGTTGGTGCATATGTCGCCCTTACTCTACCAGTACTTTTTTGAAAATGCGCTCGGGAGGCGGGGCCAAAGACGGGGCACCCAAAACGGCGATAATATCGCCGCGTGGTAGAGTAAGGGTTAAGGATGTTTTTTTCAAGAAAACAAACATAATTTTCTAATGGCCTTATCTGCGCTTTGCAACATGCACAGAGGCGCAACAATAGGGTGGATAAACCCCACGGGGCAGAACAAAAACCGAGATTTGAGGGGCCCAGAGCAATGACACTGCGATATGTATATGGGGGCCCTAAATGCTAAATTCCCCATGGGCCACCATACCTCTAGCTGTGCCACTGAACATGCATCTACATTTTTCAAATTGTGGACCCAATTTGGGAAATTCCTTAAACCCACTTATGTTTAAATTGTGGTCATTCCTTTGTTTTGATTAGTTTCATAATATTAAAGGGGTGATATCACCGTACTTATCAACAATAATTACAGTGCTCCAAACAAATTTTTATTCATAAAACGTTTTGAATAAAATAATTTGTCAATGTTAATTTAGTCCCTTTTAAATTTTAAAATAGATCTTTAATCCAATATATTAATGTACCTGTAGAATATATTTATGCTTAATAATTATCATTTTTAGTTTTTTTTCCTAATTTGTATATATTTTCACTGTAAGTAGAAGCTATCTGGCAACTTGATGACATCACTAAGGACTGCTCCTGCAATGTTTGATATATATTACAATTTATTTTAAATGAAATCGCCCCTTTAAGGTATGTGAACTTTCAATAATTTAAAACTGCAGTAAAGGAGCTACAATCTTGTGACATTCACTTACTATTTCTAAAAATCGAAATATATCAAAATATACAATTAATGTTAAACCAGCATTTTGTCTGCATTACCTTCTTTTCAATGAACGGAAGTTTAAATGTTAAACCAGCATTTTGTCTGCATTACCTTCTTTTCAATGAACGGAAGTTTAAGTCAACTATATATACTGTATGCCAACATTGAATGGGAGGAAAGAGGATGCTTGGCGGTGTGGAGGAGAGCAAACAAATTAAAATAAATTCAAAATCTTGCTCTTAACGTCATCTATAAATAAACATTCCCATGGTCTACAATAACCCAACAGATACATTTTATACGAAAAATAAAGAAACAATTTTAACAACAGATTTAACAAAAACTCACTTGAATACTAAGTGTCTCAAGAAATTTTGTCCACGAATGTAGGTTAACATGACAAATTTATTATACTACATCATCTATGTATTAGTCCTTTTATTTGTACAACTTCGTTTTTATCAACAAAGATTACAAGGAAAGGTATTGGCCCAGAAATAAATTTAGAAGTGAATGCCACCGTGCTGGTAACATCATAGGCGTAGGAACCAGGGGGCACGTTCCCCCCAATGTTGCAATGACCTACATGGTGACCCAAACTAAGTCAATTTTTTACCATTGAACTAGTGCTGTAGCATATCTTTGTACCCCCCCCCCCTCCCCTTCCCTTCCTCATAAAGAACATGTTTCTACAAAAATTGCATACTTTCATATTGCAGGTTTCAAAATCACTTATTTTCATACTGCAGATATCAAAAATCACTTATTTTCATACTGCATGTATCAAAATCATAAACTGTCATACTGCAGTTACCAAAAACTCTTTCATACTGCAGTCCAATTTTGAAATTCTGGGCGGCAAATACCTACAAATTTAGTATGGAAGTACCCCCCCCCTCCCCCTTCCCTCTCTCCCTGGGATGGAAGGAAGAAAGTTTGAAATCTTCATTTCGTTCTTCATGAAAGTTTTGTTCCTGAATTTTAGCCTTCAAAAATAATGAAATATATTCTACATTTAGCAAGATGTGTTTTTTTTTTTGTAGAGCCAGCTGCCCTGTCTGCAGACTGCAGACAGGGCAATTGAAAGCCACATGATTCTGTAAATTTATGATTTACATAGCATAAATGTATAGGACCAACATATTGTAGGGGGCATAATCATTTTGCCTTGAGCTACCAGCAAATTAAATTTCTTTGCTCAATTTTTCCAATATTAGGGGCATATACATTAGGGGCACAACTACATTTAAGCAAATGCGTGAAATAGTTTTCAATAAATGAGCACCACAGCCCCACTTCCGTAGGATATGCACTGGGTGTGCAGGGGCGTAACTAAAGGGGGGGTCGGATATGCACTGGGTGTGCTGGGACATAACTTAAGGGGGGGTGTGGGGAGTTTGATCCCAAAAACATTTTTTCATCGGGTAATTGATTATTTCGTCGTGCAAAAAGGTGGCCTAATATTGAAACAAAATTGTAGGAAAATTAATATGGTTAGGCTATACCTTTATGTTTATATTTCTTCGCAAAATACAAAATACTTTCGAAAATGTTTTGAATAAAATCATAATTTTTTTCTCCCTTGACCCCCCACCCCCCATCTGTTGGCCGGATACCAATCTTAGTTGGGCAGAAATGTAGAATGACAGGTGCACTTGTATCCTGGTATATCTCAATCATGCCCAAGTAAGCGAGATTTCGACCACTGACTTGGCACATGATGCTGGGTGCTAAGTCGGGTTGGGATGTAAAATGTCGGATGTACTGTTTAAATCATAGATACATCTTGATCATGCCCAAATCGTTATATCAGAATCATTTTCTTCTGACTCGGCATCATGCTGACAACATCATACTTGGGCACTTTGTCGGGCAGAGATTTAAAATGTTGGATGCCTGTATGTTATGTTTTAATTAGAGATAAATCTCAATCATGCCTGAATCATCTAGATATCAGATTCATCTCCACTAATCCACTCGATTAGCCATGCTGATTGGGCTCGGGTTGGGCAACTGCAGGAGACGTATATGGGAAAGATGCCCGCCCACACCATTTAAAGTCAAGAGCCATTTTTCAATTTCTGGGCATCAAACTACAAATCTTCGAGAGATTCACCCCTTTGACCCTGCATCCATAAACCCAACAATATTGTGGACTAATGTTTAGGGGAAATTTCTCTTCTGTCTGACAGTGTTAATGGTAACCCAAATGCTTATCAAAGAAGATTCAACATTATAATCTTATTTTTCTCCTTTTCATAAATTACATTTCAGTTTTTGTGTTGATTTTAGGTCACTTTGGGGCAAATAATAAAAACTATAGACCAAGACTTCACCCTTGAGCCCCACAATTTGTACCTTATTTTCGCAAGCTTCAACTTGAATTTGTGTGCAATTTCCTTCATTTTCTTCAATTTTTTAATTTGCTTTAAATTTTGTGCAATTTCCTTCATTTTTGGGAAATTTGCTTCAATTTTTGTGAATTTCCTTCATTTTTGAATTTTTTTCTGCGATTTCCTTCATTTGTGTGAAATTTGCTTTGATTTTTGTGCACTTCCTTCATTTTTGTGCAATTTCCTTAATTTTCGTGAAATTTGCTTCAATTTTTGTGCAATTTCATTCATTTTCATGAAATTTGCATCAACTTATGTGCATTTGTTCAATTTCCTTAATTTTCTTCAATTTTCAGGAAATTTACTACATTTCAGAAATTTTCTTCAATTTGGAGAAATGGTCCTAAATTATACCAATAATCTAATGGATCCACCTCCCTCTCCCCACCCACAATGGTTTTTGGACTGCAATAATCTAATGGATCCACCTCCCTCTCCCCACCCACAATAGTTTTTGGACTGATAACAACTCACACATTTTGGTACTAAGGTTTGTTGGGAGATCTGTCCCCAACTGTTCTATATTGTGTGAATGTATAGACATATATGTATACATTTTTTGATAAGTCGGGCAAATGCAAATTTTCGTTGGGCAAATTTGACTTACACTCCCTGGCTTCACGTGGTGTGCGTCCTCCATGTCTCTTAATGACACTGTCCACAATCATACTTTGTGTGATCACCACACAGAAAAAGTTGTCAAAAGGCATCTTATTCTGTTTGAAATATTTAAGATTTTCAAAAATAGGGGCATTCATTATTTTTTTGTTGTGAAAAGTTAAAACAATAAATGTTGTTGTTTTAAAAGAAAAGTTTGCAAAAGGAACAGTGGGAATCATTCAAAATAAAATATTTATTGCAAATGTTACTATACTAGTTACAAACATCCAGAAATTGTTTAATTGAGATTAGAGAATTACCTTCGAATTACATACAATAACATAAACTTGACAAATAAATTATAGCAAATGTTACTAGTTATAAACATCCAGAATGCAGACATTTTGAATTGATACCAGAGAATTACCCATGACCATCATACATACATACAATATATATATATATATATATATATATATATATATATATATATATATATATATATATATATATATATATATATATATATATATATATATATATATATATATATATATATATATATATATATATATATATATATATATATATATATATATATATATATATATATATATATATATATATATATATATATATATATATAAAAGATAAGTTCAGCGCATTGGCCATTACAAACAAAACAAAATAGGAAAAAATGACAACTCTAGCCAACAGATTATTTTAAAACCAAATATTTGAAAACTCCCGTTTCCTTCTTCAGTGGTATGAAGTTAAATGACGCTAGAAGATAACAGCGATGATAGCTTGACGTTAGCACATTTCAAAGAGCGTACGATTTTGGCGCTCTTTGAAATGTGCTAACGCAAGCTATCATCGCTGTTATCTTCTAGCATCATTTAACTTCATACCACTGAAGAAGGAAACAGGAGTTTTCAAATATTTGTTTTTAAAATAATCTGTTGGCTAGAGACATTGTCATTTTTCCTATTTTGTTTTATATATATATATATATATATATATATATATATATACATATATATATATATATATATATATATATATACATTTATATATATATATATATATATATATATATATATATATATATATATATATATATATATATATATACATATATATACATATATATATATATATATATATATATATATATATATATATGACATTTGAAATTTACCATACTTTCATACACACCAGTGACTGTAGGATGATTCTTGAACTTCAAAACACTCAAATCTGTTTGATAGACAAGAAAGTCACCATTCTGGATTTAATGGAGACTTAGTGGTCATTAAATCCATGCTCAACTTTATTTTATTTGACATCAAATATGTACACTGCCCTCTATAAAATAACAAGTAAATAGTTTGTGGTTAGAAAGAACAGGTGAAATTCACTCTTATTTGTCAGAACCAAAAAGTGGTTTTAAAATATGTCCATTCCTTCTCAAAACTCACACACCCTTTTTTGTGTTTATTTTAGTTTGGAGATATTTGAGGTGAAATAATGCATAAATTCATGGCAATGTGGCAGCTCATGTAAGGTTATCAAGTATACCACTTAACCCTTTTTAACCTGGGAGCAGGGTAACATCATCAACTCAACAGCTGTTGATGTAAGGTGGATGTTTTTCTTTTCCTTCAATGACTAGTTCTCCACAAAAGGCTCAGAAGGAGTGGTTTATTCTTGCTGTCCTATTTGAAACACTTTGAACACCTGTTTTGCCATGATGATGATCCACAAAACTGTGATATAATAAGTGGAATTATAGGGCGTTTTTCCAACAAAGTCTGGCGTCTACATTTTGTATGTGTACATTAATTGCACAAAAAAACTTTAATGTTGGTGCAACGAATTCTTAACTTACAGAAATTAAGAACAAAATGGGCTAATTTGCATCATTTTCCACTGACATAGGTTTGATGAATAAGTTGTCATCTCCCCCACCCCAATCACATCTTCTAAACATGCATTTACACCACATGCTGTAAAAATCTATAATTACCACATGGATAGTTACACAACTTAATACAAAAAAAGACAAAGAACTTGAGGTACATCAGTCTTTAGGCATAGATCCTGGAAGGGGCAGGGGTGGGGTGGGAGGGGGTACTTTCTTGGTGAACCCCTAATATACATTTTTTTGCACAGTAAAAATCTATAATTGCCACATGGCTAGTTACACAACTTAATCAAAACAAGACACAGAACTTGAGTACAACAGTCTTTAGGCTTAGATCCTGGGGATGGGGGCGATGGGGGGGATGGGAGGGGGTACTTTTTTGGTGAACCCTTAATATACATTTTTTTTGCACAGTAAAATTGGAACAAAATTCAATTATTCCCCTCCCCCTTTTTTGTGTGGATCTGCACCACTGGTCTTCACAATTATTTTCACTGGGTAAATCTACACCACTGGTCTTTACAATTATTTTCACTTGGTAAGTCTACGCCACTGGTTTTTACAATTATTTACACTGGGTAAATCTACACCACTGGTCTATACAATTATTTTCACTTGGTAAGTCTACACCACTGGTACTTACAATGATTTTCACTGGGTAAGTCTACACCACTGGTCTTTACAATTATTTTCACTGGGTAAATCTACACCACTGATATATACAATTATTTTCACTGCGTAAATCTACACCACTGGTCTTAACAATGATTTTCACTGGGTAAATCTACGCCACTGGTTTTTACAATTATTTACACTGGGTAAATCTACACCACTGGTCTATACAATTATTTTCACTGGGTAAATCTACACCACTGGTCTTTACAATGATTTTCACTGTGTAAATCTACACCACTGGTCTTTACAATTATTTTCACTTGGTAAGTCTACACCACTGGTCTTTACAATTATTTACACTGGGTAAATCTACACCACTGGTCTTTACAATTATTTTCACTGGGTAAGTCTACACCACTGGTCTTTACAATTATTTACACTGGGTAAATCTACACCACTGGTCTTTACTATTATTTTCACTGGGTAAATCTACGCCACTGGTCTTTACAATAATTTTCACTGTGTAAATCTACACCACTGGTCTTTACAATTATTTTCACTTGGTAAGTCTACACCACTGGTCTTTACAATTATTTACACTGGGTAAATCTACACCACTGGTCTTTACAATTATTTACACTGGGTAAATCTACACCACTGGTCTTTACAATTATTTTCACTTGGTAAGTCTACACCACTGGTCTTTACAATTATTTACATTGGGTAAATCTACACCACTGGTCTTTACAATTATTTTCACTTAGTAAGTCTACACCACTGGTCTTTACTATTATTTTCATTGGGTAAATCTACACCACTGGTTTTTACAATTATTTTCATTGGGTAAATCTACACCACTGGTCTTTACTATTATTTTCACTGGGTAAATCTACACCACTGGTCTTTACAATTATTTTTACTGGGTAAATCTATACCACTGGTCTTTACAATTATTTTCACTTGGTAAGTTAATAAAAAATTAAAGGAGCACTCAACCAAAATATTCTGGGGTCCCTAGAATATTAAAATCTTATATATTTTTCATACATGTAGTGATTTGTACCAAAGATTATCAGTAGAATGTTCAAATTAACCATAATCATTTGTACACAATGCTTCAAAGATTAGTTCATTGGTTGAGCAAGTTGATCTTATATGAAAAAGGACTTAAGAGAAACAAAATAGTGAAGAAACTACTTCAATATATTATTCCATGAAGGAGATATTCAAATGTACTATTTTATCAATTAATCTTAATTTTTTGTTGTTAGTCTACTCCTAAACGTCTTGCCGCATTCTCCATGCTAGTTTTGCATAAGGACTAAGCATAAGGAGGCCAAATATACCTTACAAAAAAAAAAACCTTACGTATTCAAGTTATGTTAAGTTCTACTTAGGCTACATGTGCGTTATGCATACAACATGCTTGGAGCTGAGAACGCATGGTAAGAGATACGTACGCCAAAACGCAAACGTGTTTCACGAAAAATTTGCAAACCTCCCGCATTTCGGTTTGTGCTCACTATCATAGATAGATGGAAGCGTGCATACGTTGTTTTTGTTAAACGCAGATCATTTTTTTTAACAAACTTTTTTTTTTAAAGCAACACCTTTGTCTTCAATGGAATACTAAAGAAGGAATTAAAGTTTGTATGGTTGAATATTTAGCCGAAAGTAAGAAAGTTTTCATATCCCAAATTGAGTTGCACTAAATTTTTAGTGCAACTTTTTGGACAAGTGTTGTAGTCCATTGACTTTTGCTTTAGTGTGTAGTTCGGTTTTTTCAATACACACGCATTCATGCCCAAATCTGTAGGTCACTGTGTGATATATTTGGGCCTGAATATTCGTGCTATTGTGGGACTTACGAGAACCAGTTCAAATATTTGTACAATCTTTAACTGTATCCATGGTACAACGCAGTTTGAATAGCACACTGTACGCTTATTAGGAAATAAAACTTTGGGTCTAAAAAGTGTTGCAATCTATTTTCACAAGTACCCTGGACACTTATCATGTTGATTACAGTATTTCAAAATTCCAGAGAATAGAGTGCTGATTTGCTTGTCACAAAATGTCATGTCACAAAATTTCAAATTTGTCCCATGTCTCAAATGTAACATAATTTTTGGCACTTTTTGCACAGAATGTCACATCAGTTTTGCCTTTGTCACATATGATTGGCATAAATTCACACATCATGACCAGTTGACTGGTGACACTCATTGAAAGGATCCTTTGGTTATGTCTGTTTTATGAAAAATGGAATCCACCACTAAAATGCAACATCAAATTACCAATGAGTGTGAGTAAAGGGATAAAACATGTCACAAAATGTCAGACAAATTTTAATACATCTGTTACTGTTGATTTTGTCACAAAATTTTCAAAATGTCAAGAATGTCAGATTTTTGGACAATGAAATTGTCACCATGTCACGGACGCTCAATTCTCTGAAATTCCCATGAATTAGCAAACAAACCCTCAATTTTCAACAGAGAGCGGCCCTGATAAGATAATGAGTTTTCAAGAAATGGCTGATCAAAGTTAAAAGCATTTATTGATGTAATTTTCAAAACTTGCAATAATATGCTAAGGTCAAATATGGCTATAAAATAAAACTTGATGCTTTAATTGAGTGCTTTAATTGGTAGCTCACTGATGATTACTTGGAAACAAGGTATGTATTGCCTTCAACTCTGACAATGAAATATATAACAAAAATATTTGAAAGCCTGAAAATAAAAAAATTCTAAATCCCAGTAATATAAAAAAAATGACAAGAGAAAATGACAAAAAATTGTCGTAATTACTTCCCTGAGGAAGTGCATGAACCACTTTGTCTTCTCGAGGTCAGAGGTCATGTTCATAAGGATGTGTTATTACAATGGTAGAGTGCTGAGGTTATTAAACCTACAGAAAGATGACTCATAAATTTTTGAAAAGAAACATCTTGCTGTTTACCAATTCAGCACACAGCTTTAAAAGATCCCTTTTCTCACGTTGGCTCAATTCTTCCATAGCAATAAATGACTTGATAAGGCGGCCGAGGTGTAAGGGTACATGGATGTTTTGGTGTAATGGGCCCACATTTTCTAAGATAGCCCAGGAAATGGGCTAAAACAAGGGTCCAGAAGTGAATCCCCAAAATAGGGGTTTGTCCATGTGTAATTAACTACAAAGTGGTCATTTTCAACTACATCACTATGAAATTATTGATCAAAATTGCTTAAACTTCTGTGGGTATAGTCAACAAAGAACTATTTTTTGCAACTTGTCTGCTGGGAACACGAACAAGAAGACATGGTCAATCATGGGTCACATGAAGTTTTTGCTATCTTTCATGGTAGTGCAGGGTCCCCAATACAAGCTTGAGATTAGGTAGGGGGGGGGGATTAGCCTATTATTAGCATGTCCCCCATAGTGAACAATCAAAAGGGAAGGAACAAATGTTGGTAAAATAACCAGCTTTTATTTAATGATTGTACATTGACCTCATAGCAAGGTTTAATCCCTAGCTTTATCAATGACTTGAAGTTCACAGTACACAATATATATCCCTTACAGAAATTTTAGCTTGCAGCATGCTTGCGACAAGCTAACAATTTTAAGCTTGTACAAACATGCTGCAAGCTAGTATAAAATATGTTAGCTTGCAAAAAGCTTTGCTAGCTTGCACAAGTTTGCAGATAGTTTTTGCTAGCTTGCACAAGCTAATTTGTTCCAAGACACGCTTGCAGCATGCTTGCAGCATGCTTGCAGCACGCTTGCTGCAAGCGTGCTGCAAGCGTGCTGCAAGCGTGCTGCAAGCGTGCTGCAAGCGTGCTGCAAGCGTGCTGCAAGCGTGCTGCAAGCTAATATTTCTGTAAGAGATATGGGTCAGATTAGAATATATAAAGCTGCGTCCATGGTGATTTCACACTCTGATTAGAGGGTTCTAATCAAACTTTGCTTTTCGTCCTTGTCACCATGGAGCTATTCAGTTAATAGCTCTATGTTCTCACAGACCATGACTGTTGAGACAGCTTATATCAAAAAATGCATAGAAACCTGTAAAACTAAAATAAAAGGCTTCCATTATTGCTCTAACCTCCATCCATTCAGGCCGGGGGATTATTCAAACACCACAAAACTTGTTGCAAATGCTGACTTTCAGAAAAGAATCATCTTCAATGGATGGTTGCTTTTGTTTTGAGAAGCGCAAACAAATTACTTTATAAATGAATTCCATTCAAAAAGAAAAAGACTACAATGACATTTTAACAAAGAAAAATGAGACACACATTTTTAAATAAAGGTTTACTTCTTTTACAGAAACATGTGCTCACGACAAGCTCCTCATTAAGAAAAGAGCTCGTGACGAGCTCGTCAAAAATATTGTTGAATAGAAGAGTTCAATTGCGTCATATAGAAACAAGGTTTTTGCCAAAACAGTTTTGATATTGACAAGTACGTCAAAACTAAGCTTGCACAAGCTAACATTGTTTTTTTGTTAGGTTGATTATGTAAGCCAACATGGATTTTGCAAGCTTGCTCAAGCTACTAGTCTGTTAAGACTGCTGGAAGCAAAGCTTAACTGTATAGTTTGTTCATTGTGAATGGAAACTTACAATTACATTCAATTACCTGACACAAACAAATGTGAACAATAAATCAATAGAATATTAGCAGGTAACTGTCATTATCTAAAATGATAGCTCCTTGGTATTAGCTTGTACTCTTAGTCTTACATATTACATTTGCATGATCATATTTACCCCCCTGACTATTAATCTTATTGACCCATATGACAAGAGAAGCAAATACAGCAACTAAGCATTTACTCCCTACATTGTTAAGTATGTGTACCTCTGTTATTTCCATAATTGTATACTGACCATATAGGCCTAAATATGATATAATGTATGAGAGAAGTACAGATCAAGATTATTGAAATTTCAATATTTTAACTATGATTATTTTCACTGGTTGTCACTCCTATCTGTTTGTTCATAACTTACACTCAATGTATTACTTGCATCACACTATTTTACTTGCACTGCAGTGTCCTTTATTAACATCACTTATTTATTGTCCTAAAAAACAGACCTTTCAAAGTTTCAGAAACTAATCCATTTTCATGCCTCTATGTACTGTGCAATGGACCATGGTCTCTCGAATTCCTGAAGGTAAAATTCATTTTTTTACTTGTAGCTTATAATTGTAAATATTTTCTCCATACAATCTTTGTATAATTTAAAAAATACCTTTGTTTGGTCATCCATGTTATAATTGACCTTGCATGAACCTCCCTGAACAGTCTCTGAGTGATGAATAAATGATATTACAACCAATTGCAAGCTTCCATTGAAAATGAGTTTGTTATTTGAAAATGGCAGTTTAGTTTAGTTTGCTCTTCAAGCACTGAGATGGAGGATTTTAAGTAGGCCTACATAGATTTCATTCTTTTTATTCTCAATTATAGAGTTGCTAAGACGGTTCACAAGGATTTTCTTCATCATATTTTAATGATTGACAATCTTATCCAAATAATTTGAGGGAAGATTGTCTGTTTTGTAAGAAATTGTTCAAATCTATTAACACTAGGACTCGCAATGCAGTATGTGCTTCAAAGATGGTGATGAGGGCATTATAGTTTGGTGGATTTAGAAATACAGTAGTTTAATTAATTTACTGATTGCAATACTTTAACAAAGAGCTGGTGATCAACTTGAATGATTCATTCATTGACCTGTTAGCTATGGTATGTTAAGCAGTGGTTGTATAGCAAAGTTTTGAATACCTGTAAGTTCAAAATGGATTAAAAGGAGTTGACATAAGTTAAATTGAGGGTTCCTCAGAAAGCCTTATTTTTGGGCCTACCTGCATTTTGAAGTAATTTTGCCTCCTTCATACAGAAGAAAAATGTATAATTGACAATTTCTACGGTGTAAACTTTAAGAACTATTTCCTTCAAAATATGTTTTGTGCAAAAATATTTTAGAGCATACATTAAAGAATGACCTGTTAGCTATGGTATATGTTACAAGCAGTGTTTAATGAATTATTATAGTTTTGAATAAGTTCGAAAATATATTATTATTGACCTTATTTTGTATTTAGTATTGACCCTATTTTATACTGAAAGACAGAAGGCCTTATTTTTGAGCAGATAGACCTTTAAAGTTTTGTGTGTGTATTTCCTTTGTGCTTTTTTTTTCCAGTGAAAACTTACAGAGCTATTCAAAAAAAGATATTTGGAAAAGATATTCTTTTTGCAAAAGTATGTTTTAAAGAGTCACAAAAAATGATGATGTTGTTTTTGTTTTCCTTTTCAGCATGATTGCAAACTTGTTCTGCCAATAAGGATACAATTCATTCTGCCATTTGGAAGACTCTGATGAACTCTTCAATTTGACGAGCTCACAAGCTTGTCATATCAATGAGCTCGCCACTTCGACCAGCTCGCCACTTCTGCCAGCTCGCCACTCGCCAGCCGCCAGCTCGCCAGCTCGCCACTCGCCAGCTCGCCCTTCGCCAGCTCGCCACGCCAGGCCAGCTCGCCGCCCGCCACTTCGCCAGCTCGCCACTCGCCAGCCGCCAGCTCGCCGCCAGCTTCGCCGCCAGCCGCCACTTCGCCGCCAGCTCGCCACTCGCCAGCCGCCCGCCCTCGCCACTTCGGCCACTCGCCGCCCGGCCAGCTCGCCACTTCGGCCAGCTCGCCACTTCGGCCAGCTCGCCACTTCGGCCAGCTCGCCACTTCGGCCAGCTCGCCACTTCGGCCAGCTCGCCACTTCGGCCAGCTCGCCACTTCGGCCAGCTCGCCCCCCGCCAGCTCGCCGCCGGCCAGCTCGCCACCGGCCAGCTCGCCCGCCAGCTCGCCACCGCCCAGCTCGCCGCCGCCCGAGCTCGCCGCCGCCGAGCTCGCCGCCGCCCGAGCTCGCCGCCGCCCGAGCTCGCCCGCCCGCCGAGCTCGCCACCGCCGAGCTCGCCGCCGCCGAGCTCGCCGCCGATTTCTTCGCCCGCCGCCGAGCTCGCCCCGCCGAGCTCGCCCCGCCGAAGCTCGCCACTTCGCCGAGCTCGCCACTTCGCCGAGCTCGCCACTTCGCCGAGCTCGCCACTTCGCCGAGCTCGCCACTTCGCCGAGCTCGCCCGCCGAAGGCATTCGCCCGCCCGCCGAGCTCGCCACTCGACGAGCTCGCCACTTCGCCGAGCTCGCCACTCGCCGAGCTCGCCACCGCCCGCCGAGCTCGCCACTTCGCGAGCTCGCCACCCGCGAGCTCGCCACTTCGACGAGCTCGCCACCCGGACGAGCTCGCCACCCGACGAGCTCGCCACCCGACGAGCTCGCCACTCGGACGAGCTCGCCGCCACCGGACGAGCTCGCCACTTCGACGAGCTCGCCACTTCGACGAGCTCGCCACTTCGACGAGCTCGCCATTTTGACAAGCTCCTTTTGGCCAAAAACGACTTCGTCAAGGAATTTTGACGAGCTCGTAAAGGTTCAAATTGTGAGCTCACTGTGACTCGTTTTTAACATTTTGACAAGCTCCTTATGAGCTCGTCATACAAGCTCGTGGCAAGCTCGCCATTTCTGTAAGGGTTATCTTCATTCACCATTTGACAGAAAAAAAATATTTTATTGTTCTTCTTTATTTCAACCTGAAATGCTGCTTGAAAAGATTTTTTTGTTTTTGTTTGAGATCTCTCTTCCTGAGCATTGTCTTTGAAAACTATTGAAGGATGAAAAGATAAAAGCACAAGTCTTTATACATTATTCATGTTTGTATAGGATTCATCAACAGATGTGCTTAAAGTGGTCAAAGCCTGTAATGCACATTAAAAAAAAAAAAAAAAAGGAGAGAGAGTGTTTTGTAAGCAAAGAAAGCTTATGTAAAATATAAAGAAGTCGGTCATATTTCAACTTTTTGTCACTATATCCTTATTTATTTGAGGTATCAAACTAACATTTGGGATTTTGATTGGTGGTGCTCAACACTGTCAAATTTGAGGTGTTAGCTTGACATTTTGATGTAAGAAAATAACTGAAAATGTGTTTTTGAAGACAATGATTTAAAATTGGAAACAATTTTGTCTTCTTATGTGACAATGCAGGGGCCTAGGGAATGTCTTTTCTCAAAAGTAGATTAGGTCAATTAGATTTCCATCAAACATTACTGCTCATCGGGAAATCTCATGTTAAAGGGAAAGTATCGTCTCATAAATACATTCATATGTGAATGCCGCCACGTTCTTAACGTCACTTCCGGGTTTTTAATTTTCTCTATCGATCGCAAGAAATCTGCGATGTTATCAATCACACATCCGCAGGACCGAGCATAGGGGACTACATGTGTTATCAATAAAATCACAGATTTCTAGCTATCAATAAGGAAAACTGAAACCGGAAGTGACGCTACCAGCACGGCGGCGTTCACTTCTGAAGTTGTTTATGGGATGATACCATTCCTTTTACAGTTTAGCCTTCAAAGATTTAATGCGCTGCAGTAATTTTCTTGTAATGTTACAAATGTCCCCAATTTAACCTATCAAATGGGAAGATAACATGCCAGAGATTAACAAAACCTCTCGGGGGAGGAGATCAGTTTTCCCTCGACCTGCCCCCAGTTCCTGCCTATGTGAAGATGGTGTCAATAAAAGATTGATAGAATAAACAGAATTCCATATACAGAGATCTAGTGAATGAATGCCCTCTACAGACTATCCTGAGGATGTAAGTTTTGCTCAATAGAACACATTTTATTCTTTTTCTGATATAAAAACTTTGAAATAAATTTTGTTCAAGCCTTTAAACTTGCTATGTGTTGTGAATTTAGTACAAACAGAAACCATGTTGTTCTGAGAATAGTTTTTCTGGTTGATGTATTCACTGTGTATCCACGTGTGCATAGACAAAACCCTGGTTTGGGGTTTTTTCACTTTTGGACCCTCGTTTAAGACCTCCTGGACTTATGTGTTATCTGGATCTGGTATCAAAATTAGGGCAGAACATGTTACAACTTTATACTGTCCTATAGGAAACGACTTCAAGGATCCTACATTAAGACCAATCGTCAAAAAATGACTTGTCTACTGTTGTAATAAGACACAATTACTACTAATATCAGGAAACAATTTGAAAGTCACATGTACACAATGGATCTTTAAGGGATGTTAGATCCATATTTGAACTTACCAAAATTGTGTCTGTGTTGTTACATGCAATCTTTTACAAGAAATCAACGCCATTCCAGTGGGTGTTAGAAAATTGTGCAATAACACTGTCATTCAATAAATGGGTGGTGCAATTCCAGAAAATTCTATAATGATCTCATACAATGACTCATACTGACCTGCTGATGCAATCTTCTAAAATTGGAACATTGTGACAATATTTCTAAATATATCTCCGACATGAGGACTATGATCGGCTACTCCCATTTTTACTAAAAATAGAAACTGCTACTCTATATACGCAACTGTTTTTAAGACAATCTGTGAAGTTTCATCCATTTACAACTGTGTATGTACTCTTACATTGAGAATTTATTAACTGCCTTGAGTGTGTTGACATTTACTAAAGTCAACTTGAGTGTTAACTTCTGCTTGAAAACATTATACTTAGATGTCTCTTTTGCCTTAAAGTGTGTGGATTTCAATCATAAAGTGGATCTATGTTATGAAAGTCTTTCAAGGACCTCATAACTCCTACAGACTTAATACTTTGTGAGAAACCATCTCATCAATATTACTACAGAATTCCAAGTTGCGGAACTGGATCATTATCTTGGAATATACTGGACTTTACCTAAATACCAACCTTCGCCCAAAAAGGTCATGAAGACTCAGTCAGGTCAGATTCAATTTCAAAGCCACTGATCTCAATTTTATTCTTCTGTTACTTTTCTATTTTTGGTCCGTAACAATGTGAACTCTGGAGAAATGTAGTATGAGTGCTTGACACATAATTTGCCGATGTGTATTTGTATGTCAATACAGCGGCACCTGTTACTGCTTTGCTTTTGTTTAGCGTAGCATTTGTTTTAAGTGAACACTTACTCATCAGTACCTAATTAGGTATTAATTTAAGTGACAGCTGTAATTTATGGTTGAATATGTTTACATTTCATAGAAGATATGGTATTATAAGGTATACACGTGTTAAATTACTCATCAACAAATTGGATGAGTGCCAAGGGTGGATCTTTGCCAAAAGAAAATTAAGTGGGAGTGGCTTGTTTTGCAAAAGCATGTGACCAATCTGTGCAAAACAGAGAACAGTGACCACCTTGCTGAAAATTCCACTTGAACTGGTTGTTTTTTTAACTTAGGTTAATATGGAAATTGGAACAACTGGGTTAAACTAGGTTATCTACTTTGAATCCAGTTCAAACTTAGTTCAACTCAATTCAACCATCTTGTTAAAAACTTCAAATGGGTTGAACTGGAATATACAGCAGGGCAAGTACTTGATTGAACTGACATTTAAAAATTATGTAAGATCTAGAAACACACCTATAGCAAATAGTAATCGTAAAGGTGTACTGAATCTGAGTTTTGTACATAAGATCCCAAATTTTCATTTTGTGGACCATGTGCCTAAAACTGTGATTTCATTAATTTAGTTCCACATTATTCTTCTTTTTTTTTGGGGGGGGGGAAGGGGCACCAAATTTTTTCGATGCTTACTTTAGGACGCATGCAGATCCAACATTTTAATTGATGAATAAAAAATAATCTTAAAATTACATTTCCTAATCAACTCAAATAAACATTTGGGTTTCCAATTTCTAAACATATAGCAATTTTCCCCAACGCTTAAATAATGATGAAATTTGGGCAAAACCAGATGATATATTCCAGTCAAACCATGGGATATATTCGAGTCAAAACCAGGGGATATATTAGAGTCAAAACCAGGGATATATTCGAGTCAAAACCAGGGGATATATCAGTCTAAACCAAGGGATATATTAGAGTCCAAACCAGGGGATATATTAGAGTCCAAACCAGGGGATACATTCGAGTCAAAACCAGGGGATATATTAGAGTCAAAACCAGGGATATATTCGAGTCAAAACCAGGGGATATATCAGTCTAAACCAAGGGATATATTAGAGTCCAAACCAGGGGATATATTAGAGTCCAAACCAGGGGATACATTTGAGTCCAAACCAGGGGATATATTCGAGTCAAAACCAGGGAATATATTCAAGTCAAAACCAGGAGATATATTAGAGTTCAAACCAGGGGATATATTAGAGTCAAAACCAGGGGATATATTAGAGTCCAAACCGGGAGATATATTCAAGTCAAAACCAGGGGATATTTTCCAGTCAAAACCATATGATATATTCCAGTCAAACCAGAGGATATATTCGAGTCAAAACCAGGGGATACATTCGAGTCAAAACCAGGGGATATATTAGAGCAAACGGCAGAGGATATATTCGAGTCAAAAGTAGCCCAAGAGTCACAAACATGTCACATGAAAAACATGACAAAGAAAAAGTCATTTGCATATTTGGTCAGTGGTAGATGACTGCCAATTTTGGTGCCAAAGTTTTTGATGAAAATCAGGTTAAATTTGGCAAAAGAAAGAAAAACATTTTTTTTCAGGCAAAGCAGTCGTTCCTCTCTTGAAGAGAGCCATTATATACAAACCAAACACAACTGTAAATTTGCTATGGGGGTTTGGGAAATAAAATGGTGGAAAATTATGTAAAATTTCCAAAGCATAGCTTATCAAAAAGAAAGTGATGTATATAAGATATCTGAGTAGTTTTGCCACCATTTTGTTTATTTCAAATCCTCTTTAAGACAAAGTTGTGTGACCACTGAACTAATACTATACACTATAACTGCTCTTGTATCATCAATTTATTAGAATCCTTTTGAATACTTTAGCTAAGAATTATTTCTGTTCAGATGGGGGCTGCCATCTATGACAATATTTAAAGACATAAAAATAGCACCCAGAAAATTGATTATCTTTGTTCCATCAACTAATTGACCCCCATCCGCCATGATTAATAAAAGTGTGATTTTTACCACAAAATATCACTTGTATAGTTAGGTCCTGTGATGTCCAGTTGATAAAACAAAACAAATATCATCATTACTTCTCTTGCCAACACCTCTACAGGGGTCAAAATTCCCGCTATTCTGAGAACAGTGCTTTTTAAGCAGGAACAATGAATTTTCAAATATCACTTATAACAGTGTATTTTTTCTTCTCAAACATATAGCATCAACATCCTCTAATAAAACATGTTCTAAGAGTAAACTCCCTCGTAACAAATATTTATTTTTAATTGACCCCCCCCCATTACCCCTACGCTGTTTGCCGAAGACATAATAATTTGTGCTACATAATAATAATCTTCAAAACATTTTTTTATCCCTGATGTGCATGTGTTAATCAATGCAACTATAATGGGTTCTATTACGTATTTACCCCGTACATACGATACAATACGTTACAGCCTTACTTGGTTTAGAATTTCGACACGTGCGCAGCATCCTTCTAATTATCATTTATTTCTTGTTTTTCTTACAGGTATATTATGACAAAAAAGGTGTATATTAAGTCCAATTTAAAGCAAAGAATTTCTTTTTTATTGATGATGGAAATGTTAGAACAGTGAAATTTGATCCGGTACAGTGCTTTTTTAAGAAAGCACTGGTTCATGGAACAATGGTGAAAAATTTAACATTCGACTCCTGCTCTAGATGCAAACTTAGTTTAAATTTTTACACATTAGCTATCAACATGAAAATATTTAGAAATTAGGACTTTCTATTAAAACAATTACCAATTTACTCTCCAACAGGGACTGCTTGATAGAAAAAAAGATACCTAGGATGCATGAGTATCAAAAATGAATCAAAAGGTCCTGTTTGCATGTCAGATGTAAATTTGTCTGAATTAGATTAAGTTTATAATTCTCACAAGGTGCTTAATTTTTGAAGGTCAAACTGATTGTTTGTCTGTAGTTGAATGATATTAGCATACCTAAAATAATTGTAAATTTGATAGATATTATGAATGAAAATTACCAAAACTAAATGTCAGCAAGTTTCTCTTTCTTAAGTTAGCAGTTCATTATTTCTGCAAAGCTTAAATCTGGGCCATTAAGTTGCAACATATCTTTAATTAGAGGGATTTTATCATGTGACTCTAACTGGGAGCCATTTTGCAGGACAGAGCTTTGCGCGTTGATTATTTTACACATCTGATCTTTATACAGCTCAGACACATCACACGTAAAACAAACAGACTTGATCTAAAACGTGCTAGCACGCGCTGGTGATGAGAACATGCGCTGGGCATGCAAAACACTGTTGGGCTGAAGAACTCACGCTGGTTAAAATGAACTGGCCAGACTCGATAATTTTTTAATACAAAATGTTGTTTTAAAGAAAAAATTACCAAGTATACTTCAAGTAATCTTCATCAGTGAATTCTAAACACGTCTATCAGTTAGTGCAACCACGGCACAGCAAGATTCCGGCATACTACTTACGAAAGTAATCTTATATAACAACATGCAAACGTAAGTAAGTGTACATCATATGGCAGTCTGTCCTACAATATGGCGATGTAAACAAAATCATGTGACCTCATGACGTCAGCTGAAACATCCTTATATATACATCCCAGCAAAAGCAATTTGAAAAGACCCCTTACAGAAAACTAGGTTGCAGCAAGCTTGCAATAAGCTAACAATTTTTAACTTGCGCAAACTTGCTGCAACCTGACAGCAAGCCAGTATTTGGGACTGTGCAACTAGCAAAAACCTTTCCGCAGGCTTGCAAAAACTTTCTGCAAGCTTGCAGAAGCTAACAAATATTTTTTTGCTAGCTTGCGCAAGCTAGCAAGCTTGCATTTGTCCTAATACTAGTTTGCTGCAAGCTTGCCACAAGGTTGCAGCAAACTTGCGCAAGGTAGCAGCAAGTTTGCGCAAGCTAAAATTTTTACTTTGTCGCAAGCTTGCTGCAAGCAAGTTTTATTCTGTGGGGGGCCTTTAAATTTCTCATTTGATTAATTTGGAAACTACTCTCACCTCATCAAGTTGAAGGCATGACTCTTCCATGCTAGCATCTTGGGGTCCATGCTCAGAGCCACCAGCAGTGAGTGACTGGGTACTTTTTTCCACCTAAAAAGAACTTTTTATGGATTAAGCATTAATATGCAAGTGTCAACAAACAATCTTTTTATTTTTAATCACAAACAACACATGTTCCTTGTAGGCAGAGACTGTCACTTAATTGATACTTCAAGGAGACACAAACCCAACAGAATAATTTGGGTAAAAATGTATGAAGATTCCAAAAATCAATACCATTTCCCTCAAAAATAAACCAGTTTCCAGATTTTATTCAAAATTTGAGGCCCTATGGAGGTCACCATATTGTTCGATATATTTTGAAACTGCCGGTTTCAGGTCCGAAAGTGACGTTTTAGAATCAGTTCCAGTATTTTGTTGCTTTGAAATATTTAATAAAAAGACAACACTGAACAACGACGATTAGGATTTACTGAGTGCAGATGATTTCACGTTTCACGTGCTTTAGAAGCACAATGAAATTTTCATTTGAAAGATTTGCTTTATTTTGAAGATTATAGTTTTCTTTCCATGAGGATAATATAATTGTTTTCTTGCCTCTATTTCAGAACCAGTTTGTTGAAACTCTCTTGTAGTACACTGTACAGTAGTACTACTAGCAGGCCTACCTTAGGCTATTTTTTACCGTATAGGTTTAGGTTTTATCAGTCTAGGCTTAATGTTACCGATAGGGGATAATAACATCTGACTGAATAAAAATTTCAAAATGAACGATTTGTACAGCCATATGCATGACATTCTGACATAATTTCTTAAACTTTCTTACTACTAATAAAATCTTTTCTTAACTTTCACAAATCAACTCCTGCACGAATATTCTGTGGTACGGTAAAGGTGCATATAGGCCTAGATGTGTTTACACATATCATGTGGGAACAAAACTGATTCGATGACGTCACTTGAAGTCACTTCCATTGAGGGTGGGTGTACAAGATGGCTGCCCCCATAGGATTCATATATCAAGTAATTAATATTTTATTAATCAAAATAAAATATCACGGATCGCTTTTAAGTATCCCAAGGTGGGTATAGTGTTTAGAATATATGTTTGCATCATAATAGATAAGAGGAATCTGTGAGTTTGTGTTTCCTTTCAGTAGTGGGATCATCACAAGGAAAGAGCAGGAAAAGGCACAAAGGTATTGGCAGTGCTACAATGGAGGGGGGGCCTTTCAATAATGCTTTGCCCCCTCCCATCCCTAAAAATATGCATGGGCAAAATTTGTGTCATTTATCATGCACATATGGCACAGTTGCAACTTTTTTGCCCAACTAATAATATTATGGTAATAACCACCGACAGGGGGCAAACACTTCAGATGAAAATGTAAATTTTGTAAAAATCAAATCATGATTTTTAACCACACTGAAATTGTAAACAAAATCCAAAGGTTCTTAGGTAAGTGAGTACATGGATAATGGATGGAAACGAAAGAACACTCAAGCCAATATTAAAAAAAAAAAACTAAAAAACTGCAAACATTTACGTACATAACCTCTACTTAAATTTGTTAGCTCTCTTCTGGGTTCATCAATCAGGCTTCTGAAGTTTTCTTGTGAGACATGCGGCAAACTCCTGAGTATTTGTGCCTGTTTAATTAAAAAAATGAAGAAACCAGAGTATTTAGATTACGATATGGCTTAACTCCTACAACTGGTAGTACCTTTTTGGTTGAAAAGGAAATATGTTGAAACTTCGCTTACATAAACATCTCCTTGTGTTTTAAAAATATACAATTTAGCAACAAATATTTTTCTGTACAATAAAGTTACTAAATGTCATCAAAAGCAACTGTTATTCTTAAATATTTGACCTACTGATCTAAAACTTCCATTCTCATTCCCAAACAGATAATTCTAAGCTGAAAGTTCCATACTTTAAAAAAAAAAAGTTGTAAATCAGCAATACAAAAATGAGAACAGTTGGAGAATGGATTATTTACAATAAATATCCAGGTCAATTAAATATCTAGGGCATGCAACTTCACTACTGTCCAATTGAACCTTCAAACTCATATCTGACATTATAAGTTTAAAAGAGGGCAAGCTAAAACTTAATAATCAAATCTTAAAGTCATCTTGTATGTGATTGATTCTATCTCACATAAAGTAAGTTCCTTGAGCTATACCAGCGCTGACTGCCAAGTTTGTGCAATGAACAAATTTAAAAACAATCCAAGAACTACAAATAGAGAAGATGCACATGACAATTTCTCTTAGCTATGTCACTTTGGTCTGCAACAGAATGTTCAAATCAATAATGAAAAAAAAAATGGTTGCAATGTAGTAGATAATATTTGATGCTGGCCATATAGATGCTACTGCTTCATCACCCCCCCCCCCCCTCCTTCCTTCTCGCCCACTGGATACTAAATATACACTAAAAAACAGTGTTGAAGTAAATAATATGCACACAAGCAACAGTTTGCTTCATTTCAAAGAAACCGGGACACAATAAGCATTTTAGCTCTTAAAAATAAAACAGTAAAATATGACAAACAATGACTACATGTTCATCTTATATGCATAGACGATTTTGTTTCAGGGTCAAATGGAAAGTGAATATATAAGCGAAAATGTAATATATATGTTACATACACCAGCCTGAGCATATCTTTGACCAAATAATGTTTAATTTGTCTTCCTGGGAAAAAAAGAGGGGGGGGGGGGGCAATCCTATCTCCTACACCTATGATTACATTCTAAAATAATTATTCACCCCACCAATTTTGAAAAGAAATAGCTGCCACTATTAAACCTTTTCAAACAAACTTGTTACAACTTTAAAATTCAATATCTTCTGAAAAGGTCAACCTTTGTGTTCTATATCATATAAGACAGACATCTCTGACCTTAATCCTTTAAATTGATCAATTTACCAAAGTTTCCTTCCATCTAGCTCCTGCATGCATTTGATACATGGGAATACTTGATACAACTGACCCACAGTATGTCTTATTTCAAAAACTTTCACCTTCTCCTTCTGTAACACCAAAACAAAAGAAATGGGACGACTTTTAATTTCTTTTACAAGGTTAACCATTTCAAGCACTTGATTTGAGGAAATGACACAGGAAGAGTTTGCACATGAATTGTTCGGAAGTTTTGATAACATCTGCAATAAAAACTATCAGAACTGAAGGTTAAAGAAGTACACATGAGGAGAGTCAAAGTCAAAAGGTGAAATAGGAAAATTGAAAATTCCAAGATTTGTGGTAGGTTATTCTTTTATTTTTCAGCTTGTGATCTTCTAGGCAATGGGTTAAGCAAATATACAAGCATCAGGCTGAAATATACTAATCTTTTAAAATAATATAAACAGCACACCATGATATTTTATATAAAAGTTCTTTAAAAAACGTCATTTCCCCCATAAAAATTTATTTTTGCATCCTAGGAGCATAAAGCTCAACTGAAATAAGTGTCAGATTCTAACAATTACATTCCCAATGATTTGTTAATGGATGACTAGAACCATCATTTTCTTGATAGGTGTCCTTCAGGGGAAGGCACTTTTATATATATATATATATATATATATAGAGATATATATATAGATATAAATAGATATATATATATATATATAGATATATACATAGCTATATGGTTTTTAGTTGATGGGCTGCACACCCCTACCACTCTTAGTATGAACTCCCCCTCCCACCTGGATATGGGCAGGGAGCTGTTACCTTTAAAAAAATTAACAGCTCCCTGATATGGGTAAACAATAATATCAATTTAGCGCTAATCTATTATGTTAATTACAGGTTCATGGACAACACAGCTTACCCTACCTACCAATCAAATGGCAAAGGGGAAGCTGTAAGCCTATGAACCCATGCACATTCTTCATATCTGGAATAATTAATGAAGAAAAATAAAGCAAATGCATTATTGTCCTTGAAAATAAAACATTACTAACATAATTAACCATCAAAATTAAAGAAGTAACATACCGTATCTGAAGTATTAAGCTCCTGTGCTCTAATAAGTGCCAACCCAACATTTTTTGACTGATAGCATAATTTATTTAATTAATTTTATGACTTCAAATAAATTTTGTTACATTTGCTATTTTGCATCTGATGTTCACTATGGGTTTGTGGTGGCTATGTGGGGCTATAGCAGTTTATACTGTACAGTTAAACACTGTACGCGGTCCCAGAGCATGGGTGTTATTAGGAAGAAATTTTGGGCCTAAAAAGGGGTGCAATTCTATTTTCGTAAGTGCTCCGCATGCTTGTTACGTTGAATACGGTAAGAACTCATTCTGACTGAAAAAGAGTGAGTAATTAACCTTGTATGATGGATATATAAACAATGCATGTTTTTAAGGGATAGTGTACAATATGCAATTTAGGGGTATGTAATTAACCTTGTATGATGGATATATAAACAATGCATGTTTTTAAGGGATAGTGTACAATATGCAATTTAGGGGTATGTCTTCTCTCAGCCAATCACACTACAGAAAACAAACTTAGATGTGCATGCAACAAATTGATGATTTATATCAGATATGATTAGGTAACAGTCACACAGAGGTCATTGACCTTTTGTTTCTGCAAACTTCATATTGGTATTCAGATCAAATTTCATTAACATTTTTTTGCATCGAGTTAGCAACATTAAATCAGTGATATATATATATAAAAAATTACATAAACCAATCTTTAAAACAAATTTAAGGAACAAAATTTAACTGGGAAGGACAATTCTGCTCACACACATAAATTTTTTGCATCAACTTCCAAGTTCAAAACCTTCACAAACAGCTAAAAATTAAAATAGTAGTTCACTGGCCCTTACCTTCAACGAGGTCAGACAATCGTTTCTGAATGAGTTATTGGTACTGTGGCTGACAATATTAGACACAGCTTTGACAATCATCGGAATGCTTTTCTCTGCAATTTCTTCCTTCTTTGGGATATAAAAGGAAACAAACATAGCAGAAATAATAGCAAAATTCAGATTCCTATCAGGTGTATGATTTCCTGACTGTGACCTTAACACTGTTGGTTTTATATAAAGTATACATATTTAGGGAAAAAGGAAAATGATTTATTTAGGAGAAAAGTGCTTGACTGTACTCTGTCCTCATGAACTTAAAAAAAAATGGTCTTTTTTGAGGGCAGTGTTTTGATGTGATGGGTAAGACATGGATAACATTATTCTTCAAGCATCTACTATGGAAGTATACCTCCCCACCCTCCCCAAATGTTATGACTCAACACCATGGACAGGATTTGCCTACGGAAAGGAAGGGTACCACCAATGGGCAGCAAAATTAAACAAAATAATGCTACGATAAAAACAATCACCATACAAAGTATAAATTCAGAACAAAATGGGGGGGGGGAATACCCCCTTCCCCCTATATTCCTGCCTATGCTCAACACTGTGATAGTCTTTAGATTAAGAAAATAACACATTTAGTTAATGTTAAGTTATAGCTGATTAAAGTTTAAAGATTTCTTGATGAATACAAAAACTTAATTGTGATGTGTTAACAGGAAGAAAGATGAAAATACATGTAATTTTTTCTATTTCTTTCCTTCTTCAAGTCTGTGAAAATAAAGGAAATCAAGTCTTAATTAGATTTTTGTTGGGGTGGGGGAGGGGGTTCAGCACTATTACACATCTTACCTCTATTTGTTTTGCTGACTTCACATGTAACATACTGGCTATGCAACCATTACTTATCTTCTGAATCTTTGGCAAGTTGGTCTGGAAAATATTTGTAAAATGCTTGATGATGCTTTGCATTAGCCCTAGAAAGGACAAAAATTTAAACCAACAAATCCTTGTAAATGATCAATTCAGGATTTGACAACAGTGATTGAAGAAAATCTGTTCTACTTCCAGTGCAGTGCAACTAGGGGGCAGATGAGAGAATTGACATTTGGGTCTATTTGTGTAACATGCATTGTGCATTGTCTCTTTATATGTTGGGTCCTGCTAATTGACAAATTTGCTGGGTCTCCATGGGAATTTGACATCCCTTCCCACCCTATTGTTTTTTTGCAACATTCCAAAGAATTAGTAGTGTCTTGACATAAAGGATCAATTTCTATAAAAAAATTCTAAAAAAATGATGGTAAATAAAAAATTGAAAATGTATTTCTTCAACATTCATATACTAGTCAATTTTACGTTTAGAACCCTTACATAAATTTTAGCTTCTTGCTAATATTTTAGCTTGCGCAAGGATGCTGCAAGCTTGCACAAGCTAAATCTGTTAGCCTGTCACAAGCGTGCTGCAAGCGTGATGCAAGCTAATATTTTTTCTGTGTGGGAATTTATTTGATAGTGTTTTGAATAAAAAAAACTAATAAAATGTGACAGGGACTGCAGAGCTGTGGGGTGGGGTGGGGTTGGGTGTTAAAGTGGTTTAAAAAGTTCTTTGAAATGGCGAATAATACATTTCTTTGGATTAAATTTTTTTGTTTTTCAGTTGTACAAATATTTTAGGCCATTCATATGGGAATGTTTTACCTTAAAACGCACATAAAGAAAAAAAATCATGGAACTAGCTGTGATGTGTTATGGAAAACTATAAATAAAGTTGGATTGTACCATTATTATGCTGGTTGGTTTTAAAAACGAAATCTTAAAAGTATATGCAAAGATATAATAAACAGATATTAATTCATACAAAAAGTTTAATAAATAGCATAGTTCTTAATTTTTGGTATCATAATCATGCAACCTAACATTGTCATTATGCCTTGCTCTTGCACTTCTTCGTTCCTGATTGTTGTTGATAATATTTCAGCCAAATAATGTTTTAATTTCTGATGAATACAGTCATATAATAAGAAATATATCACAGTGTAACAAATTATACAAGAAAATTGTTAAAAAATGGAAGAAAATCAGCCAAAATCCGACATTGGAAAACGCTTATTCGTATCTTCACAGCATGTTTACAATACACAAACAACGGGAAACCCTCTGCACACAATAGTACAGTCCATGCGGCTTGGGCGTGCTAAGATTATATCAGAATTAAAATAAAAGAATACATAAGCGGACACAAAATGTTTTCTCTTATCGCTTTCTATTTGTTGGAAAGTACGGGCCCTTTTTTGAACCAATCACGTTGGATTTTATATATATGGTAAACAGATATATGTTAATTGTCAGGTCATGTGAAATGGACTCCTAAATATTTTCATTCATAAGTTACAAAGGTCAAAGCGGCGATAACCTTGTGCTTTTGCTTGCGCTTTCATTGAAAAATAAGAAAAAACACATTTTATAGTTTACAAAGTACGGTACTTTGTTTTGGAATAATTAAATGAAAATGGTCTTAAACGATAGATAATGAATTCAAGTTCTCTATACCATTTGAAATGGAACAAAATATTCACTCTTTAGTTATAATGTTTGAAGTGCAAAAAATGTGCAATTTTTCAGAGCGTTTTGCACAGTTAAAGAGATTATTGCAAGCGTATGAAACAAACATTCCCATAAGTTAGCAATTTTCCTGCCCTAATCAGAATGGCTGGCTACACCCTTGTGTTTTTTTCCAAATATTCCCTAGTCAAACTTACTTTGCTTGGAAGTAAAGGTCACATGATCCATGGATGACTTGGGAGATAGCATCAAATGAAGAATTATCACTGAGTGTCGATTACAGCCTGATAATACATTATTTCCTACGCTGCCGGGTACCAAGCAGAAGGAAAAATCTGACAGAGCTATTTCTGTAAAAGAAGGCAAAAGGATAGGAAATGAGTTATAAACATGTACAATTTCAGTAAATTCTTAAAATTTCATAGAACACAAAACATTGTCATCTGGCTAGTTTGTTTCAGATATGGCTGTGTATGTTTATTGAGCCTGCCTTTAAAGCATGAGGAATCTTCAGTCACTTACCTGACTAAAAATCAATCTTTCAAATATATACATACTGTAACTAAGCATTTACTAGTAATTAAAAATGTACAGGTAAAATTCTTTAAGCGATTTTTGGGCAAAGAGGTCAGCCCCATAGCTCTGCTATCCTTGGTGATGGTGGCAGGCACTTGGTGTTTGCCGAGTCAGTTATAAAGTGTAATAAATTTTATATGAAACTAATTAGACTATCCATAAGTAAATATGCAAGGAAGTGTTATGATATGTTGTTAGAGCTTATTAGGGGTAAAAGTACATGGGTGACGAAAGTCATAATTATTTAACAAAGCAGTGGATTTGGGTATGCATGGCTGTATCAAGAAATTGTAATAAAGCCAGTTTTCTTAGGACTTTTGAATTAAGAATGAAGGACATCAATCTACAAAATTGGCAAAGAAGGATGTATGTTTCCTTTAAATCCATGTTATGTGTCAAGCCTTATATTTTGAATACCCACTCAGGTCACTAATTGCTAATTTTCACTTTTTGAACTTTGTATTGAGTTGGGTAGAAGGCAAAAATTCCAAGAAAAGACAGGATTTGTTGTTGATGTAAAAATAATTGTGTGGAAAATGAATACCACTTTTTAGCAAATTGCTCTAGTTACAATGACTTAAGACAAAATTATCTTCCTGACCTTGCTCACAACTGTTTGTTTTATAATTTTCTCTCACATATACAGAGAAGTAAGTTTCCTGATAATTATCAGATTACATTAGACATGCAAAAAAGAGAAGAGAAGAGCTCATAAAACAGTAAAGTAAGAAGTTGGTAATTGATGTATGTATATAATACTTGTTATATGCTCAGCAATGTGAATTTGTATGTTATTGCCGGTAGCCGATATAAATGAATACAAATAACGAACCATTTACTACTTGAACTTTATTTTGATAGACATTACATGTTACCTTGCATGGGGAAAGCAAAAATAGAATTAATTGCAAGGTTTGTTTTGTTATGCAAGAGTCATGCACCAGAAGCATAATTGATATATTCAGCAAAATTTTGAGAGCTAATGTATTCTTCCACATTTCAAATAGATAGAAATAGCATGTGACCATTTTTGTGGCATGAAGATTTGTAATAGTACATTTGGATTCTTCAATGTATTTTTTTAATTTGAGTCTTCCATGTCCATGTACAGGAAAAATTGTGGTTTTCCTCAATGATGATTCTTGCCTTATTCACTTGGTTGGTGCCACATCACATCCAGGAGATGACGTCATTTTTGGAGTGAAAACAAATCTTTGCGCGATACACGTGGGCAAGTCTGTATGCGTTTACTGTGTGCCATACATATGGCGTGTAAACAAACACAGCTGATCGCTTTGTTTTCTCCACTCCAATGCGGGGTGAATGCGCGTGGTTGCTATGCGGTCTGATGACCTCAGGTCACATTTCCGATCAAGTGAATACAATTTAAAAGAAAGAAAGGCATAATGATAATTTATATATTAAAAAAATATTTTGATGCATACCATTTGCATATCTAGATTTCCAATGAGGTCATTTCTTGATCCTCAATGAGAATGACAAATAATTTAAAAAAACGATAATATATTCAAATAAGCTAGCTGAAGTACCTTTTGGAACACATGCATCACTCTTACAGAAATATTAGCTTGCAGCAAGCTAGCTGCAAGCATGCTGGAAGCTAGTATTTGGAACAAACTAGCTTGCGCAAGCTAGCAAAAACTATCTGCAAGCTTGCGCAAGCTAACAAATAGCTTACGCTAGCTTGTGCAAGCTAGTATTTATTCCAAATACTAGATTGCAGCACACTTGCTGCAAGGTTGCAGCACACTTGCTGTAAGCTTGCAGCATGCTCAGGCTTGCACAAGCTTGCAGCACGCTTGCTAAAGATAAAAATTGTTGGCTTGTTGCAAGCGTGCAGCAAGCTAAAATTTCTGTAAGGGCACCAATGAACACAGGCAGGAATACATGGGGCAGTATTTTTTTTTTATTACATATCTATTGTATGGTAATTTTAATATCTAAGCATGATTATGTCTCCTCAATTTTGGTAAGAAAATATGATATTTTGGCTTTTCCCCACTTTCAGTGGGAAAATTCAGCCAATGCCAGTAAATGATTACAAATATTTGTGCAGTATTTATCATATTGTACAGATTGAGCTGCTAACATATATGCTAATAAGAAACCCCAAAGTTATAAAATAAGCAAAGAAAAAGTTTCAGCCATGGATCATTCTACAAGAATATTTTCCAAGGGCTTTTGAAAGGTAGTTTTTAAATAAGTGCATGAAAGTGTAACCCTTTATTTTCTTGAGGAAGTATCATCAACAAAAAGGAAGTCCGATGTAACATAAAGCCCATTACTTCACCTCTTGTAATATTTATTGTTTTGCTTTTAATGAATGTTAAAGACTGTCTAGGAATATAATGTTTCCTCCAATCACAAAAGAAAATATTTTCTGTAACAATAACACTCTTCCAAATGACAACAAACTGACTGTTGATGTAACTATAAAGTGATAACTGATGAACGCAGTTAGAAGTCTTTCACTTTTAAAGGGAACATGTCCATGAAAAATGCATATTTCATCTTCATGGATTTACTGAAAAATGAAAATTATAAGGTTTAGCTTTGAAAAATTAATAAAAAGCACATTTTTCAGGGTTGATATTTTCAATTTTAATTATGATTACCATTTGGGAATTAATTATGATGAATTTACAAACCAAGCCCACCTCTTAGTGAACAGTAATCATAAATTATAAGGATTTAATACCCTGTAAAACTGAACATTATATAGAAATATTACTCATGGTCTAATCCCCATTCAGCAATTAAGTTTTCCAAGTTTACTCTTAACAAGTCATTCAGTTCACTTTACAACAAAGTCTCAGTCATCAAGACTCATCTTAAGTCAATTCTCTCAAATAAATCTAAGGTAAAGTACTAATTTGATGTGGCAAAGATTCAAGTAATGGACATAAACTAAATCGATACCACTTAGATATTATTGACCCAATTTTGCACTCAAATTTTCAATTTACAGGAAGTTCATGTGGATGTTTTGTACCCTAACTCTTTAAAAACATCCTTTAAACCATCTCTGACATATCGTATCAACAAAATGTCGCAAAACAGTGATTGTAATGTTGCACATTGTGTGATGTTAAAGGAAGTAAAAAGATATATAATACCAGTTAAAGTGAGAGAATCCTTCTTTATTTCTTCTGCTGGTCTCAGCTGAAATTGCTGGCATTGGACAAGTCTTTCCATTAAATTGTTTAATTCTTGGTGATGACCACTTTGTGCCAAAGGAATTCCATTCATACATGAAAGATATATCTGAAATTTTTTTTACTGGTCATGAAAAATGTTTGTAGAGGAAATAAAAACCAAAAAGGATCTTTTGATGGAAGTCAAAATTCAAGCAACTGTTTTTGAAAAAAGTTAAACAATTAAAAGTGTCTTATATGACAGAGATTTATTTGAGAAACGAAGTGGGTTAGATATTAACCCAAAACCGTGTTTCATCACAGATTTTCATCAACTGCATTGAAGAAAAAGAAGTGACATCAAGTTGACATAATCTTAAAGGAGCTTTCCAGCGGTCAAAAAGCCTTTGTTGCTAAGTTATGGAAATTCTTAATTAACATAGGTCTAAATTTTTGTATTTAAAAATGATTACAATTGATTTAGATATTTACACCAGAGGTTTTCAGCACACTATCATGCACAAAAAGTGTGTGGGAACTTTCCAGAGATTCCAGAATAGCCTTGGCCCTTTCGGCTGAGTATTCCTTTAAAACCCTTACAGAAATATTACCTTGTATGTAGCAAGCTTGCAGCAGGCTTGCAACAAGCTAACATTCTTAGCTTGTGCCAGCATGCTGCAAACTTGCAGCAAGCATGCTGCAAGCTAGTGTTTGGAACAAATTAGCTCGCACAAGCTAGCAAAAACTATCTGCAAGCTTGTGCAAGCTAGCAAACTTTCTGCAAGCTTGCACAAGCTAACAAATATCTTATGCTAGCTTGTGCAAGTTAATGTTAGCTTGCGCAAGCTAGCAAAATAGTATTTGCAGTATGCTTGCTGCAAGCTTGCAGCATGCTTGCTGCATGCTTGAAGGATGCTTGTGCAAGCTGTTAGAATTTTTACTCTCTCAAAGACATTTTTATGCCTTTTTTTTTTTAACTTGGAATCAGCTTCCATATTTGTTGTTTATAAGCTCAAAGATTTTGAAAGCTATTTCAGTAAACTGCAAAAATTATTTTGAGAGTTTGCATCTGCAATGTATCTTCCTGCATTTTATATTTCTGACACCAAAAACTTTGAACTTTTCTATATGCTAACCACAGCCAGATATTTAAGCATTTCATTTGATCATATTTTTTTAGTCACATGGCTTTGATTTATTAAAATCATTCTTCAAGAAAAAATATAACTATGCAATATATAAAAAAGATGTGATATGAATATTTCATATTTAAATAGTTTCTTAGTTCTACTTATTTTGACAAATACTTTGCTTTTCCTATTTTAAAAATAAAACTTGGTAATGGTAATACCTATCAAATTGTATCTAATGTTTATCGGTTAAGCATTAATAGCACGTAAAGTATGTCTAGTATGAAACCAGTATTTTCTGTACAATTTTGATATAGCTTTAAACTTACTGAACAAAGATTCTTGAACTTTCTTCACCAGTTTATTTCATCCCAATGGCTGATGTTTGACAGCCATTTTGGATCCACATCAAACACCTTAAACATAAATCAATGTTACACATGTACTGCACCCCCTCCCCCCTTCCTTCCCCAGATACCACACATATAACACTAAACGAGACCAGTAAAACAAAAACATTAACTTATCATTCATGATTTCAGATGCTTAATCTAAAACTTCTTGGCAATCAAACTGTGTAAACTCAATGGAGTTACAGTGTAGAAGAAATTCATATCAACTGAAATTAATTCTTTCCTACTATCGACTCGACTCATTTCCATATTGCGGGTTCCAACTATTTTTCACACCTTCACAGTTGTCAGGATTTGACACCTTTAGTGTCTGATTCAGGAAAGAAACTGTTAACTTGTGTTAAAAGTTGTCTTTGCCTTGAGTGTGAACTGATGGACATTCACAGTTCAGAAACGCCCTTCCTTTGCCAGAAGTCAAAATGATTGCTGCAATTGTTAAACTTTGACATGATTTATCATTATGTGAACATTACTCTTACAGTATATGAGAAACCCTACATTTACAAACCTGTTTGCATAAATGTGGTATAGGCCGCTTTACTGGGATGGTGGAAGGCATAGGCAACTTTGTAAGAGATTTTAATTGGAGGGGCAAAATATTATTTGGGGAGGGGGCGAAAATTGAACATCCTGTTAATTATACAGATAATTCAAGCATATTTGTATTCCCTGTGAGTGAGCCGCCCATGGTGAAAGGGGTATTTCACCAGCTCTTCCAGAAACTTTATAAGATCTTTAGAGAAAATATATATATATATATATATATATATATATATATAATATAATATATATATATATATATATATATATATATATATATATATATATATATATATATATATATATATATATATGCTTATATATATATATAGATATATATAGATATAGATATATATATATATATATATATATATATATATATATATATATATATATATATATATATATATATATATATATATATATATATATATATATATATATATATATATATATATCATGACTATATTTTTACTACAATATTATCATCAGTCTGCTTTTGTGATTTGACAATCTTTCGACAATATCATGGGTGTAGTCAAGAAGGGAGGGGGGGGGGTCGACAAGGTCGTACAATCCCTCAAAAAGTCATATAATAATGGTAAAATGGTCAAAGGGTCCACAAAATATGCTAAAAGGTCAAAATATTTCCCTCAGTAACTCTCCCAATCTGAAAGGCTGGTTACACCCTTGCAATATGTACAGGTCATTCTTTCACATATCAAAATATTGTTGGAAAAGCTTGCATAAGCTTGCTGTGGAGGTTTACATGATGAGAAACCCAGCTTCACATCATGCAAATTAAGATTTTTCTCCAAAATACAATATTTTGTAGAATACAATTTTGTAAATAAACCAAGTTCCTGCAACTCCTATATGCAAACCAAGGACACATCACTTGTAAATGGACTACATGTATCTGAACTAACATCTATAAATTGCAGTCATGTTATCAATACCATAAAACAAATGATATGAATAATGATGTTTGCAGGATGATTAATGGAGCAAAGGATACATGTGTTGCAATTCCTGCTTCAAGTTCTGGATTTACAACTGAATCCCTGCAAATGAGCATTCCAGAAATTGATAATTGCAAAGATACCTTGAATTCCTTCCAAATGTCAGGTGATGAAATAGTAATATTTTTATGTTGCTGGAACTCTCTGATGGAGGCACCTAAATGGTCATTGCTGAGAGAAAGAGGCATGTTTTGGTGTTTATTGACAGACATAACTCTATCAGAGAATTAACAAATGACAATACATACATCTGTTAAATAAATCCTTCAAAACTCATCACGCACATACCTTTTCATGCTAGTTCATCTCTTCATTCAAAATTTGTTTCTTTATAAACAATGATTTATGTTTCTAGAAATAAATCGTGAGTGTTTGGTTAACCCTTACTCTACCACACGCCAATATTATTGCCGTTTTGGGTGCCCCGTCTTTGACTCTGCCTCTCAGGCGCATTTTCAAGAAAGTGCTGGTAGATTCAGGATTAATCAACCCACGACAACTGTGCCAACTTGAAAATGTATGCAGCATGGCCCCGGTCGGCGGTCACTGAAGCGGTACAAACCCGACTTTGCTGCTCGGAAGACAGAAGACCCTTCAATAACTAGCCTGTGATTAAACCTTACTCTACCACGGCGACATTATCACCGTTTTGGGTGCTCCATCTTTGACTCCGCCTCCCAGGCGCATTTTCAAAAAAGTGCTGGTAGAGTAAGGGTTAAAATCTTGCCTTAAACTTTAATAATAGAGGGCACACTTTAACATTAATTTCCAACTATTTAGAATTCAAAAATGTGAATCAGTTATAATGTTATGCAGTGGGTGAGTTTTTGTTGTGGCCCTGTTTTCAGAATAACTTGTCTGGAACACAATCTTTGTTCATCCTGACATCTATCAAATCAGTATTAACAAAAATATATTTTAGGCATCCTCTCCATAATTTGCCACCCTGCTACATTTTAGAGTTGTGAGTGGGGTGGGTAAGGAGTGATATCATCTACATTTGAGGTATCATCACTCATCATCTCAGTGGGTGTAAGTCAGAATCAGAATGCCACCCACTTAAGGAACCTGGCTGGAGCTAAACTACTATGTGAATATATTTCTTAATTTTCTTTGTATGATGAGAAAATTATTGGTGTACAAGCCCCCAATTTAAGAGGGGGGTAGGGTTGTTTTTCTGGGAAATTTTGCCTGAATTTCATTAAATTAATCAACAAATTATGCTGATCAATGACCTTTTCCTTTGGGGTTTTTACACCTTTACACTATATTTTTTGCCTGAATGCATCTATTCAGATAATGTATTCTATTTGAAATAGATAATTTCAATATGCTTCTTCCTTTGAGATATATAGCAAACTATGAGGGGAAATGAGAATGAATTCTCTTATTATGAAAACAAATTTGAATCTACTATTTCAACAGCTACTCTTATACTTTTTATATGAAATCGATTTTTATTTACTTTCTGTCAGCAGCCAAAAGGTTTTGAATATCAATGCCACCTCAAAAGCACCTTATCAAGAATTGGGCTGTCAGATTCATATGCTTTCCTTGTGGGATGAATAAAGTTTCTGCTAAGTCATTTCAGTTCAGTTCAATTTGACAATCACCACTTGATAAGGAGATCTGCTTAAAGTCAACAACCCCAACATATTTTACTATGATATATGTGTTCAAATGTCAATGCATTATGATGAAAAACTATTTGTCTGTTTGCAACAAAAATCATCTTTTTTTTTTATCGGAAGTAGACTTTTATTTCTTCCTGAAATCTGTTTCTCTTAGAATCCACCACTAGTGAATTAGAAAAAACATACAAAACATGTGGCCCTTCTAGCCTTGATTTACAGCTGCTTTATAAGTCTTGTATCAATTTGACTCACTCTCAATGCCAGATGTCAATTGCCATTTTTAGTTTGCAACTGCGATTAATGTCTCTCCTGCTACATGAAATATGATTTATGAACTTACAACTTTCCTCTTATAGACCTGCCAATAGATGGCACTCTTTAAAATCATGTGTAAGTGGAAAGGGAGATAGTTGTTTATTTACATTACAGCATGTGATGTAATGTATTGTTTTCATATTTCCAAAGTTACTGTTCCTTTACTGCTAATTTTACATACCTGTTGGTACAGTAAATGTGGTGAGAAATGTAACATTATCAAAGGGGAATACTTGCATGTAGTGTCTTAGGTTTTGTGATACAAACATGGACAGATCTGGTGGAACTGCTTCAACATCATACCTACAAAAAATTACAAATGCAAAATACAAACAGGAGGTTTGTTAAAATACTTTAGCATTTTTGCTTTCTTAGTATTTCCCCCTCATTTTTCAGCATCAATTTTTAAATAAATGCTACTTAGGACCCCACCCCCTTCTTCTTGCACTCCAGCTTGCTGAGAACAAACATTATTTTACCAGAACTTTCTTCATAAAGATCAACTAAACACCAAGATATCATACAAATAGTTTTCTTTATATATTGATCTCTAATATTTTGTAAATGTTGAAACAATTCTTTAGCAGTGATGGCAAACAAAGCATTCGATAGACTGAAAATCAAACTTCCTGTTTTTATCAGTTTTAAAATCCACTGGATTAAACATTTTGGATAGAATCAATGCCATAACATCTTTCATAAAGAAGCTGAAAATCTACAACAATGCAACTTTATGAAAATTCACTGTTAAAAGGGGGAAAAAAAAGAGTTCCTTTGAAAAAGAGATGACAAAAATAAATTCTTGAAGAATTTAAAGAATAATGTTACAAATAAAGGCTATAATTAAGGGATGTAGGACAAGATTTAGGATCGGCATTTCAAAACAACATTAAGTTAAGGTTCTTATGCAATTGATTATTTCCAGCTGCTATATTCAGTGTACTTACTCAAAGATGTCATTTTCTTCTGATTCATCCAGAGTGGATGAATTAAATACTAATAAAAGCTGAGGGGTAAAATAGGACAAGTAATATATTTTGTTTTTCACCATTTATGATCAGAAAGTAATATTTGTAATTGTTAAAAATTTCCAGCACTTGAAATATGACATTCTCTTGTAAAAATAAATGTAAATTGATTAAAGTTCCTTGATCTAATGATACTACCAATAAATGTGATGGATGCATTCAGCCAAATAAAGAATACATATTAGATTTATACAACTCCCAACTTTCCTTGCTGCAAAATTTTGAAGAAATGAATAATATGATCTTAAATAATTATGTAAACATTTGATTTACACTGTGCCATAACACCTTCTTAAGCAAACTTCATTTATTCGAAGGGAAGAGAATTGGTTTTAATTAGTAAGGGACAACTAAAGACTATTACCATTGAACGCCTTTGACTTCAAACCATTTATTACTGAAGCAATCATTGTTGGTCAAATCTATGGACCATTGGTGACAAATTTGGCCAAATAGTTACATTCTTACTGCCAAAGAAAATGTCCATACGTAACAAATATATCAATCTTATTAATGAAAAGAACACACTATTCATAGAATCATCATAAGCAATTTACATTTCATGACAATTTTAAAGGAGACATAAAGTCTGACATAATCCTTATTTCATATGATAGAAATAAAAATAACAAATCTCTAGACCACGTTTCATAACTTCCAAAAAATCTGACATATTTTTTTGTAATTATTAAAAACTTTAATGCTACCACTAAATAGTACCATGGGAGCCGCCATTTTGATTTCAAAACATGTAGATTATGTGTCATCAGCCCAGCAGGATGTTGGAATGCTTTGTATTTCTTTACAATCTATCTCAAGTTTTCTAGCTCATGAAAAATTGTTTTCCTTTTGTAAGGGTCAAGAACATTTTTGTGTACACATGGAAATGTCAAAACATGCTGCTAAAACTTTGTCACATAATTTTGGAATAAAAACATAATATACAGTTAAAAAGAAATACATTACATTCCTTAGTCTCTGTTGGGGAAATAATGTCATCATTCAGAAAATTTAAATACAGAATTGAACAAACTGGCAGTCTTCATGTGTTGATTTTAAAGATGGATATGTTGAGTTAGGAATGAGATTTTGACTTGCTGGTTTTGGTAGTTGGTTTAAATTTTAATCTTCTATCATATGAAATAAGGATTATATCAGACTTTGTCTCCTTTAATATCTTTTACATTAGTGTTGTTCACAGACTGTTCCAATAATTGTCAAGTTGCAATGGGCAAGTCTATATTTCCTGTGGAACTTACCATTGGAAGTCTCAATTTAATCTTGTGAAGAAAGTTCTTTAAGTCCAAGGCAGTTTCCATCATTCTGTCGGTGCCATCATTTTTCTATGAAGCAGCCATGACATATATGATGAATAAAATGTAAATTGTGTAAAAGAATTTAATAATGCTAGATTTCATATGAATTATTTTGAAGCTGCATTGCAATTAACACCAGAATTCAATTTTTCCAAAATCACAAACAGCAGCAAAACTCACATTCATAGTTTACAATTTGTATTTCATTTACTCCTATTTGAATAGCTGTATTCAAGATGCATTGCAGACTCATTGCATTGTAACTACTTTTACAAGGCCAATCACATGAGAGGTATACAGAAACTTTCAACTGGGACAAAGGTAATTATATTGCAGATACTATATATACATATAGATAAAAAGTTCAACTAAGTATTTATGATTTGACTTTTGCACACAAGTCTCTGTAATTTTAGGCCCAGCAGATAACCATTTGCTATTTCATTTTTGACCATTATGAACCATAAGTTCATGAAGAATTATGATATACTTACCTGCAAATGAATTTCTATAACATCTCTTTCTTTGCAATTATTCTTATCCAACCGTAGTATTTTCTTGTCAGAATACCTAAGAAAATCCCTGTCATCACAGATTAGATCTGTACATATAACTGCATTCTGTAATGAACTTTCATCTGAAGCTTGAGATAAAATACGTATACTGCCCGAACTCTTGAGAAACATTTTAAGTCCAGTCTCAGACAAATCTGTTGGAGTGTAAAAAAAAAAAGAATTATATTGGTTTTAACCCTGATGCTGCTGACCAACCTGCTTCTACAGCCTGTTTCTAATCAATAAGAGAAAAAATGATGCTTTCAGGCCAACCCTCTTTACAACACTGCTTGACAAAAGAAACCAAGTACTGCAGTTGAAGACCACAAGCATATATATGGTTATAAGATAATTAATATAATGGTTATAAGATTATTTCTTGTCAAATGGCAAATTGATCAACCTAATACTGATCTCAGTATATAGTAAATTATCATATGAATACTTTTTCTTCTTCAAATGTTTAATAGGAAAAAATATGGTAATTATTTTATATAGCACCCTTTCTATATAAGTATATTCAAGAGTGCTTACAAACATCAGAGCTTTACAATAGGGGAGAGCTGCCCAAATGGACATCATCCATCCATTGGCTTGGGGAAGTGAATGCACACCGCGTTTTCATGCTTCTCTTCTCGAATAATATTTACAGAACCAGGTAAGGTGTGACTGTCCTACCATCGGGACTGACAGCTTAACATCCCCTTCGAAGGATGGCAAGCGCAATACAACCATTGCCACTTCTCTCAACAGCTGAATGGGGGAGCAGAAGCTGCAAACGATGTACTTCCGCTTTGATAATTGGCGTATCTGTCTGCATAGCTGTGGAAAAATGGGTTAGACCTGACCGAGCTTCAAAAAAAGTACCTCCAGCATCTCAGTTGTGCGCTCTACCAACTAAGCTACCTGAAACTTAAAAGCATTTGATTGAAAATGTATTCAAAAAAGTTATAAACACATTTCAAAAATAAACTTTAAATATAATTAGATACCTGAGAAAAAATCTTCAACATCAAGACCAGCTAAGAAATTCAGAGAAAAGGCCACTGGATTGACGAGAAGAGAAAAGAAAAAGAAAAGCAGCCATTAAGTCAAAAGTATGAAAACTGAAATATATTTGCATCTTTATCTTTTAAAACCATTTATTAATACCACATTTTTCATAAATGAATCTGAAGTGAAACAAAAAAATTGTTTATTGAAGCACAGCTTACATCAGGATAAAGAAAAGACAACACATTATGGACAGGGTGAAATCATAGTTACTTTCAATTGAGGCACAAAAAAGAGAGAGCCTGTTTAATGTTGAAATTGTGATTTACAAGCACACAATTTGCATTAGGAGGAAGAGGGGGTAAATAGTGTGACAAGATAGAAGTAAAATAATCACTGCATGAGTATATTGCGTGTTATTGTGATTTTGCAATAATTACATTGACCACTATTTTTGTTACTAAATGTGTAGACATACTTTTGATGTGAAGGGAGTTGACTTTATTCTTAATTTCAGATATTGTGACATCTACTTTCTTTCCTTCCAAGGTCTGATCCTGATTTGTCTTAAGAAAAATGTACTGGCAGATCTGTAAGGTATGATAAAAGCATTTTTTTTACTATGAATCAAAACATTGTTTTATTTATTTCAAATTTAATAGCTTAAAAAGTTCAATGCTCATAGTGCTTGAACATATACAATCCAAATGAAAAATCACAGAAATAATCCTTTAATAACAAATGGACATAAGCATTTGAAACTAATTTTACTAATTTTTCAATTTCTTACTAATTTTGACAAAGACTGATACTTCAATGGTTTTTACTGCACTGTTCAGCAATATAATAAATGTTGTCTCTACCAGCCCATAGACCTAGAAGTTTCAGCAATACACCTAAAGTAAATATAGTATAATACATGATGATGATGATGATGATGATGATGATGCTGACATCGACGACAACAACAATAACAATAATAATAATAATGATAGGTGCTATCTATATACAGAAGCGCTCACTTCTACAGTACTAACTATAATCAGTGGCACTTTACAAATCAAAATAAAAAGCAAAAAGTCACGCAGAGTAATCATTTAAATGCTAATTGAAAAAGGCGAGTTTTAGGTTTCTTCTTAAAAGGGGGAAAGAGGTTATACATTCGATCTCGGCTGGCAATCTATTTCATTCTTTTGGCCCAGCCACAAAAAATGCACGATCTCCAAAGATTTTTCTGTAAGTTTTTGGTATTTCGAATGTGTAAGAATGAGTTGATCTCAGTGAATAATTGCTTTGTTTTACATGAAAATAACTTGTTAAATAGGTTGGAGCTAATCCATTTATACATTTGAAAGACATGCATAGCAACTGAAATAAAATTCTAGACCTTATTGGCAGCCAATGTGGGGACTTCAAGCATCCTGAAGTAGTTAAAATCATTTATCATTACTTTAAATCTAAATGATCATCTAGTACAAACTTAATTAACAATGGAGAGTATGAGAGAAAGTGTGGCAAATCCTCCTCATTTGGGTGTTTATTTTTTTAATATATTTTAGCTTATGATGAAAATGAAAGGGAGATAAAGTTTATAACTTTGCTTAAAAAGAGCTTGCTAACGTACATATGTAGCATATCATATGGAGCATATCATATGGGACTTAAACTTTGAGGCTGCATAATAATAATAATAATGATAATAATTATAATAATAACAATAATAATAATAGGAACTTGTAAAGTGATAATAGCCTAACCCGTAATAAGCCACCATGAAAACCCTTTTCTGATGTAATTTGATTACCAACCATTATGGCCACTTTGCCCTCTGATGAACCGGTCTCATCCTCACTACAAATGGCTGCCATGTTCTGTAGCAAAAAACAAAGAAAAGTAATGATTACAGCATGAGTTATGTTATTAAGATGCTACATGCCCACAGAGATGAGGTCTTTGAGCTGGCAAGTGGCTTGAGAAAAACATATTTTGAGATTATCAATATAGGACTATCAGAATATCCTCATTCAATTGAAACCAGTCTCTTTTCAGCCAATGTGTGATAATCTTACATTAATTGTACATAATGTAGGCCTACTCTTGTATAGTGGGCACAATCAATTAAACAAACTCTCTTGAACATCAAACAAAATTCAACTAACACCTTTAGGTGGATTTCTTAAATTTTTCCTGAAACATTATACAAAGGGAAATTGTAATTGGCAAAATTGAACATCTTGTGTACTGGATGATGGCACTGTTTTTTAGGGAGGGAGAGGAGGGGGTGGGGGGGGGGGTGCTTAAATCCCTTAAAAATGCATCTTGATAATTGTAGATTTGGTCCAAACTTTACGATTATTGGCCCTCAATTGTAAATGTTAATCCAAAAATTAAAGATTTTTGATCCAACAATGAAGATTTTTTTACCTAAAATTGGAGATATTTGGTTACAAAATTGATTTTTTTTGTTCCCATTTCAAGACCTACATGTACCCTTTAGTACACGGAACGTGCTGTGTATGCCACTGGCAGGTAGAGCACCATCCAAGGTCACTCCTTTCCAAAGGTAGTGTGTGTATTGTGTAAAGTCATGTAATCACAAGTCCATCCAATTCCATTAAGCTCAGCCATATAAACAAAATGGATGGTAGACTTGTGAAACTTTTTTATCATTCATGATACGGATAAACAAGTCTGGAAAGGAGTTGCGATTAAAGGGATGAATAAAGGGCGGGTCTTGAGATGCAAAAGTGAAGATTTTTGACTCAAAACTTGATTTTTGGTCCAATATGGGAAATTTTAAGTCCAAACTTTAAGATTTAAAGGTCCCTGGTCCAAATTTGAGAATTTGTAGTGCAAACTGGAAGAGTTTTGATCCAAAATTAACGATAATATTCAATACGAATAAAAATGCCAACATCTTTGTTGTCTAAGATTCATTTGATATTTCACCTAATTATATTTATGGCATTGACAATTTTCCTTTTTTTTGGGGGGGGGGGGGGAAGGGGGGGAATTACATCATTTTTTAGTGGGGGTTAAGCCCCCAATAGACACACCACTGGTGGAGTTTAGCCAGCTTGACAGTTGCTCCATGTGCTTTAAACTTTTCAACACGTGGCCTTCCTTTAATTTTTTACGCTGTGTAAAAATGGCTTGGCAACCACTTTTGTATTGCCATATTACATATTAATACCCTACGTGTAGGAAACTGTTTTGGCAAACACAAGTCACGTGATACACTTTGTTCGATCAAGTGATCAATGTGCTTCAAACTTTTCAATGCGCGGCTGATCTTTGATCGGATTTCAATGGAAGAGAAAAAGATGACAGTCATTAGTGTGATAACAGTCTTTATAGACCAGAAAAAGCGGCGTTCTTATGTCAAGCGAGTAATATCAACTTCTTCATTTGCTTGTTGATGAAGACGGTATCCTCACAAAGGTCCAAATTAAAAAAAAATTAAAAATTAGAATAACATTTCCGCCCACCCTTCCCTTACCACTTTCCACAAGAAAGGGCAAATACACAAAAAAAATTAAGCCTTATACAATTGATTAATAAAAGTATTAACCTCAGCAACACAAGTAGGGCCTTAGTGTGATAAACACCACACTCAGTAGGGACTAGCATATGTGAATGAGACAATGCACAATACACTCCTAACATTAAAAACCACTCAGACAACAACAAATAACATAATCATGAAATGAAAACCCTTTTCAAAACTGACAAAAGTACTTACGAGCTATGATTTTGATTTCATTAGTGTCTTAAAACTTTAAAATATCTTTCAAACTAAGTCACAAATTAAATGATGAACACTTTGTACGTAAGAAAAACCCATCTAAATTACAGAATGACATTCTGACCACTGTACTTCCCTCATTTTTGAAAATGCCTACAATTAGTGCGCGTATCACTTGAGTGCGCTGGTAACTGCTATTTTGAAAATGTTTGTCAGCAAATGCGCAGTGTTCGATTTAATGCTATATGCACGTCGACTTCACCAACGCTCTATTATTTGACAACTTTTCAACTAATTGGGCTAGATACATACACCCAAGGTTCTGTTCGAAAAATAAGTGAGTAGCAAAGGCTCTTGCACAAAATGCAACTTTTCAGTTTTCTTCATTAAACCCATGCCTAAAACATAAGTGAATGGCTCATTATAGTATTATTGAATAGGCCTATATATTTATTTAGTAGGCCCCTATTACTTGAATACTATGACAATAAAAGGTATTGTCAAAAGTTGACATGTGATCATCGTGGGAAGGCCTAACATTGGTTATTCTAGCGCATAGGGCCTACTTGAAATTCATCTAAGCTTCTATGATTAGCCAATGCAGCAGTTTTAACGTTATAAGGTTAGCGTTTTCTGACTGTATATAGCAGCCACTGGTGGCTATATCGTATACATAGCCTAATAGTAGGACCTAACGTTAAGCCTAGCCTATTTATCATACACATCCCTCTGTATGGGTTGACATTAAGATTTGAGACGGCCATCCATCACTAACGACAGCCATATACTAACACGGCTGGCATCAAGTCTCATACTAGCCTAGCCTAAAGTAACAGTTAGGCCTAGGCCTATGCGATCATTGCTGCGTTCATATGCTCAACGATGCGAATATGCACTAACGTCAGGCTAAAATATGTTCAATTTTTTTTCCACGTAGGCCCTTAATCATTGAAACTTAGGCCTAACGTTATGCTACATTGGCAGGAAATAACACTTAATGTTATGGGTTACATGAGCCTCATGAGTGCTTTGTTTAAAAGTCAACGGAGTTTCCCAGTTTAAGTTATCTAACTACACTCACACAGCTAACGTTAGTTAGGACCAAAACCATGACATCATTGAACAAGATAACTTGCATGGCAAGTGGCCATCTCGTCGCCGATGAACAAAAGTCGAAATTGATCAAACAATATGTTACTAATTTGTCTCTAGCCTAAGCCTATATCATGTAAAGGCTTATAGTTATAACTGCTGTTTATTTTACCATACCTCTTTTTTTCGTGATAAATGCTCTCCTTTCACGCGAAGACTAACGTTACGTTTGCAAAATTAATAAGACCCTAACTAGTCTTAGGCTAGACAAAAGTAGGTAAGCTAAGCCTAGGCCTAGGTTAAGTTGAACTTGAACGAACCTGTTGAACGTTACGTAAACGCCGCAGACACACAGAGAGACTAGGCCTAGTCCGACCTAGCCTAGCCATTTCCACCTGTCGAAAGTGCATGCAGTCCTTTTCATGGCATATCGCTATTTCTGCTGTTGATTGGTTAAAAGTTCAATATGCCGATATCAAGGAGTTTTCTAACAAGCGAAAACATACCAAAGGCTTATTTATTGCTATCGAAGTGGATTACGTTTTCAAATTTTGTTTGCGTGTACGTTGTTTGTTTGTCTGTTATATATTGATGTAGGGGAATAAATCGTACAGTTATTAACACAATATGATTTGGCAATCTTGGGGAAAGATTTGCGCCCTTACATCATTGATGTTCGGTTTTTCCACATATTAGAAAATCGAACATCTCAAGGGCACCGAAAATTTACGCATCACTGCCCTCACAAGCCATACATAGAGTGTAAGTACGGAGATAATTTCTGTAATGGTTTAAGCGAATACAGAGGGCATGACATAACATAACATAACAACTTGGGAATACGGGCTAAGAAGGGTTAGTCACCCCATAAAAAGCCCAAACTAACACCACCACCACCACCAAGAAAAATCAAATATCAAAGACGCCCAGAGTTAGTAAAGAACTTATCAATATTGACCTTGAAATTGTGAACAAAATTGGAGCTAAGTACCCACTCAGGCAAACCATTCCACTCATTAACAACTCTTTGCGAAAAGTTAAAACGCTGAATATCTATCTGTGGAACTCTTTGGTCAAATTCAAACTGTTACCACGTGTCACATGAGGATTAGCTGAAACATGCAAGAAATAACAGGAAGTCAAAGCATCACTTAAAAACCTGAATCATATCGCAAGTTACTCTTCTCAACCCAAGCGTGATCAAACCAAGAATTCCCAACCTACATTCATAAGAGAGATTCCTTACTTCGGGAATAAGTCTAGTGGCTCTTTGCTGAACCTGCTCCAAAATGAACTTATCCTTCTCATAAAAGGGACTCCAGGCTTGAACAGCATACTCAAAGTAAGGCCTGACAAACTGCTTATACAAAATAAGGACAACCTCTCTACCGAGAAAACCAAAAATTTCTTCTAAGCAAACCAAGCATCCTATTTGCCCTTGCAGCTGCTAAAGAACACTGTTTAGAAGGTTTCAGATTGCTAGTAATGACAACATCTAGATCCCTTTCTTGATCAACACTACCAAGATTTGAACCATTCATGCAGTAATCAAAAGCCAAATTGTTCTAACCAAAATGAATAACTTTGCATTTTTCAACATTGAATGACAATCTGCCATGTTTGGCCGGGACCAAGAAACTTACTTAGCCAGATCAGTTTGCAAAAGTAAAGAATTTCAGGCATCATCAACAATCCTGTACAGCTTAGTGTCATCAGCAAATTTACAAATCCTGGAGCCAAAGGAAACATCAATATGAAGATTAAGAAAAGAAGCGGACCCAGTACAGAATCCTGAGGAGCACCACTTGTAACCTTCTTCCATGGAGATACTTCACCGTTAACAACATTTAACTCAATTTAGCCTCGATATTGCTTAAATACCCCGAAAACAACGTGATTAATAAATACAGATGCAGAAATCCCTCCAATTGTTTTGGATATGGAAGAAATAAACGGGCAAAATTAGTTTGAAACTACGATAAAGCGTATTGGCCGCGAAAATCCTATATCACGTGACAGTTCGACGTGTGACGTAACTTCAGGCGACGCGCCTCATAAGCGTGTGTGTATGCACCTGTAGGCTATATACACTGGGTTGCATGTTATTGACGGCTAGGCGTGCGAAACATCCATAGAATCCTGTAAAATGGAAACTGATTACAACTCAAGTTCAAGTGATAGCGAAACTGAATTAAATTTAGTGTTCCTCTTCAAGTTTTAACGAAGATTCAAGCGAAAAATAGGAGTATTTACCTGTAGAACATCAAATTTTAGGACTCGCTCCCTACTAGTTCGGTCACTGCGAGTAGCAGTGACGTGGTGACAGGGGGCAACTGCCCTCCCTCCAGCGAAGCTTTATGAGAGGGCGCCGAGTGTTCAAGGGGGCGCCAAAATCGTCCTGAAAATATATTTTTTAGTCCCTGGGAAAATGTATGTGTTGATCAATAACTTCTTCTTCTATACTATTTGCACGTAATATTCCATTTTTGTCGTCCAAAAGCGCATAAAATTTCCACAGAAAAGACCAAATTTATGGGGACTTTACCCCGAACGCAACCATTGGCACTCGAGCGGGCCCCTGGATTTCGCGCACGGACAATAAAAGGTGCATTGAGATAGCTCGTCTGCAATATTTAATATCTGCCCCTGCCATGAAGGGCAGCAATTTGATTGAATACAGCTGGTATAAGCTTTACGATAGGGCGCCAAATTCTCACAGGGGCGCAAAAATTGTCTTGAGAATATATTCTTATAAACTTGTTATTCTCAATGCTGTATTTGTTTTCTCTCAATGCTTTTATTCTTACATCAAAAACATGAAAACCATCCCTAGACCCAAACATATTGTAGTCAATGTTACATTTAAACATTCGTTCCAAAATATATATTCCTTTTAACTAATTTTAGTGTGGAATTGACACGATTTTAAGCAATCTTCTGCTACCAAAATCAAGCCAAAAAACGCCTACCTGGACGTCAACCCTAGATTAAGCAAATTTCTGCTATCTCCCAGCCCCCTACCTGCAGCTTTACACCATAGATATGGCACATTTTAAAGCCCTTTTCTTTTCTTTTCAAATTTCGGGAAATTTCCTTAAATTTTCGGCATTTTGGAAAAATTTTCTTCAATTTTCGTTAAATTTCCTTCATTTTGGGGATATTTTTTTCATATTTAGACAGTTTTCTTGAATGTTCGTGAAATTTTCTTCATTTTGGGGATATTTTCTTCCATATTTAGGAAAATTTCGGAAATTTCCTTCATTCTGCAGAAGTTTCCTGCATTTTCAGAAAATTTTCTTTGTCCCTAGATTTGAAACACTGATTTTATGCAATTTCCTAAACGGTGCCATATAAACGGTGCAATTTAGATCTATGTGCACGTTTTACTTAAGAGCATTTTTTATTTCGGGGAGGTGGGAGGGCGTCAAAATGTTCTTGCCCCCAGTGAACATGACTCACCACGCCACTGGCGAGTAGCAATGTCGTGGATGTCGAGTCACATATATTTGCATGATCAAGCTGGTGGTACGAATGATGGTGTTGATACAGAGGAATCTCGGACTAAAAGATTACAAGGTTTTAAACATTTCATCAAAAGCACCAAAAGTGAGCACAAATTTAAACGTATGATAAAATGAAGATTTAGAAACGCAATATAAACAAACCAATATGAACGTTAGAGGATATTCTCTGGCAAGGCCTAAATTAAGGGATTATCACAACTACTTATTTACGGAGATGGCGCCGAAAGGCGTAAAACTAGAGGTTCGAACCACTTTTGATAATTGTAGTTTACGGCCAAGGACCCCAGGTCGGGAAGGAAAATGTCACGGTATTCGATTGGAGCTTTAAAGGGGTGCCTGAGCAGAATTATGTTCGCAGCAGAGGGAAAAAAAAGTCCGTTAACAAACACTAAATTTCACAGAACTAATTTTGGTTCACAAGACCACTATTTGGATTTATGAGACAACTTAATTATAATGATAATGACTATAGTTGTAACAAAATAATCATAGTTTATGATAATACACTTAGTGGACAAGACCACACTAAATTAAGCCCTGTTCGCTGTGTCACTTTGTGCATTTCCATAAGGGCAATTTAAGAAACAAATTGGTAAAAGAAAATATTAATAATGTGTTGTTATATACAAAGAATTATCATTTGAGAGATTATGATGTTAATATGCTGGTAACGGAGGATGATTTAGGCATGAAGATTCCTGCTAGCTGGGTATATGACATAGCAGCATCCTGCCATCCCATTTTGTCTTGCGAAGATTTTATATAAACATGTTGTCACCAAACAATTGAGTACATGATCAGATGTGTAATATATATATATATATATATATATATATATATATATATATATATATATATATATATATATATATATATATATATATATATATATATATATATATATATATATATATATATATATATATATATATATATATATATATATATATATATATATATATATATATATATATATATATATATATATATATATATATATATATATATATATATATATATATATATATATATATATATATATATATATATATATATATATATATATATATATATATATATATATATATATATATATATATATATATATATATATATATATATATATATATATATATATATATATATATATATATATATATATATTTATATATATATGGTAGTGCTGCAATCACCGCTCGGTGACGATCTATTGTTTATAATTATTAAAGCAAACTAGGCAATCAGCTGAAATTGAAAACGTGGTTATATGATTATGAGTCGGGGAATTTAACTAGAGCATTACAATGACTGAACAACGAACGAAGAAAAGGAAAAGGGTATCAAAAAACAATAAGAGCGCATGGCGAAAATATTCAGATGTCAAAGATATTGAAGATGATTTTGTTGAACGTCAATCAGAAATCAGAACTGGGTAAGGTGGTATCTTTATTTTAGTGTTATATATACGCATACCTATTCCGCGATATTCAAATATCTGTATTGTGATAAAGGCCTTCCAAGTTCCAGACTGTTTTTTTCTTGCACGGGGAACACTAAAACCATCGTTCAAAATGCGCAGATTGTCTAGGGGATAACATTGCAAAGTTGAACAGTGAACATGCGCGGAAATTTGTATGCTTTCACTAAAAATTGTGTGTAGAAATTTTTAAAAGAATAACATAACAATAAATATACATACATTTTACCTGTTACAGTGTTAGGCCTAGGGCCTACTATTAGCCTACTAAGTGTCAGGTTTCTGCTTGACGAACTGGGCTAGACATCAAGCCTCATCACCCATTATGTTGTGACATCTCAGGTGTTGAATTAAAAAAGATTCACCACTGTTCCATGGAACAGTGCCCTCTAAAAAACACTTCACTGTTCCAACATTTTCGTCAATGAAAAAAAGCAAATTCCTTGTTTTCAATTCTACCTAATATATACCATTTTTGTCATAAGATAAACTTGTTTAAAGAGAATTAAATAAATAATAATCAGAAGGCTGCTGCGCACATGTCAAAACTCGTAAACCAAGTGTAGGCTGTTAAACGTATGGTATTTATACCGTATACGCAGTAAATTCGTAACGGAACCCACGATAGTTGGGTTGACATGTAAATACATTATCGGGGATGTGATTGAGACATACATTATTTTGTTGAAGATGATTATTTAGCGCAAAATGTTCCCAAAATTATTACGTCTTCCGCAAATGGCATGTGAAGGGGAGGGGAAATTTGACCATACCATGTGCTGGAAAATATATTTTCCCAACAAACAAAAACTTAAAGGTATTAGGGAGAAAAATGAATTCATGGGGATGTTTGAGCAAAAAAAATATGCTTCCAACAAAAGTTATGAGCTGTTTTGTATAAAATATAATGTGTGGGTCAATGGGTAATTCTAAACTCCGGCCGATTATTTATGTTATACGAGTGACATGGTCAATTTGATTAGACCACGTGGTGGAAAATCATATTTTCATTTCATGATCATTTATTTCCACATTATGCAATATATACAAAAATAGTGACAAAATACAAAACAAAAGTAAAGTACATTTGAATTTTGAATATAACAAAAAGCATAAGTTTCTGGCCTTGTTACCAGTATTACTAATACATTGCAAATGGAAAAGGAAAAGAAAGAAGTTCAAAACTTATTTTATAACTTTCCCCAAACCTCAAAAAAGCTAAATCCATCCGAGCCATTAGTCTCATTGTTGAGTGAACCCAAGGTAATACACTTTTATTATTTCATTTTGATGAAGAAAATATGAATTTGGTAGGAGTGGGACACTATTTTTCATAAGTGAGCATTTTCTTTTCAGTACACTTCCGTTCGCACAGTTTTGGCAAATACCATATAAAGAATTTTTCAAAACAAAATCTTTTGTTTAACCCATGCTGTTGCACCTCCTCTCTCGATTGCAGCTTTTTGACTTTTGTTCTTGAATTTCTCTCATTCTTTCCCTGTTTCCTTCCCTTCCTACCTCTTGAATGATCTGACCTCTCAGGCACAATTTGACCCTCGTTGTCGCGGTGCCGTTAAGACCTCATCAAAGAAACAAACAAAATAAAATGCATGAAATCCTTCATTTTTTTTAAATCTGAATAATTTTGACTAGGACAGTTCTTCAAAAGCATATTTTACACATGAAAATGAGATCGGAAAGGAATAGAAACTTTTTGAGGGGATGAATGGTTGTTTTTTCTTGTGATCTAATTGTGAATGATATACCAGCTTCCTGATAAGTGATACTGATAGCATGGGGATAATTTATCTTCATTTTGCTTCTTGTTATTCCATAACGATCATGCAATTTCATGCTATTTATAGTGACAGTTTTTTCCAGATTTAATCTCTAAAAACTTTCAAAAATATGATACACAGGGTCAAGGAACAAATTATTGGCCCTTATTAGCAAGTAAAAAAGAGATCAATCCCGCTAACTTGTTATTCCTGGTGCGTGGGAAAAAATCATCCCTTGTGCTGATTTACATACAGTGGGAGTAAAGTTAACTTTTTTGATTAATGACGACAGTTTCCGAGTTACTGCGTGCAGAAGTCACACTCGTGAGTTATGATATCCATTCATAAGTTTCATATCCAGGGACTGTCGCACCCATACACAATAATGTGTTGTAGCTTGTAGTTAATGTAGTTTTGCATAGTGCATGTAGGGCGGGGTTGGTTGTGAATTTATGAGTGAATGTGTCTTGTGATTTGTGATATTGTTATCGCCGGGATTTATAATGGATTAACAAAGTATTTTACAGAACAAAAGGACTTGGGAGAGACTGCTAAGACTTAAAATAAAAGGGATTATAAAGAAATGAAGGCACAGTTGTTGTGTTTATGGAAATATTAGCCCAGAAAGAAGACACAAAGAGACATTATTGAGTGGATTCAAGCCTGTTATAACAGGTACATGTAAATATTTAGGACTATGCATTTCCAAACATTCTCATTTCTCAATTGTATTATTAATTTAATCTGTATAAATATCACATATTTTCACAAATTTATCAAAAGATACTTCAAAATACATTCTTACACAAAGCATGAACTTTCTTTTTATTGAAATAAAACTGATTTTTACCATCTTTTTTAATTTGTTTTTACAGTGGTTTTGTTGTTGTTGGTACTTCCGGTTTTTCGGTTTCTTGTATAACATGAATCAGACCGAAACCGCGGCTTGGGAAATAGGTTTGACTTATAAAACTGGTAGACCGTGCAAGCTTAGATTGGACGAATGACACAGTTCCAGCAGAGATGGTGGTATTCTTCGAAAACTAATGCTGCTCCTTAAATGCCGACGAGTAGCCATTACACAATTGGTGACTGGTTCTTGGAAGACTGATTAAGGAATTTGTTATTGGATTGTATGTAAATTTGTAGCAGTTAAGTTACGTATACTGCAGTGATGTTACGTTCGTTACTGCAGTACAGTGCAGCCTGCATTTGATTCCGGTATCATAAGGAATTTCGAATAAGGAATATATGGGTTTGTAACATGAAGTGATGTATAGCCAAGTAGACAAGGTCCTTTGTTGTAGATGAAGAGAGGTACTATTTTATGCGGGGAATGTCTCGCAAATAGGCATATTTTATGCGTGGATTTGGAGACAACCAGAAAATTGCGCGGGCAGAAAATAGCTTTTTTTTGCGCGAGGAATGTTTTCCCTGAGCAGGCCAAACTTTAATCTGGAAGGCCTTGAATAGGTTGTTCGTCATATACCACCGTTCAAGGCAATTTCCATCCTTATTAATTTGTTTTCTTGTTGGCTGAAGTTCAATGATTGCTGATTACAGGTCACACTTGTTGAAATGGCAACCATAGGGGTTAGTTAGTCCAAGGTTCCTATAAATCCACACAAAAACAATTATGATAAAGGTAACTTCGCAAAAACAAAGTCTTTCACACCAATCCAGATCAAGTTCTCAGGGAAGTTTTTGTAAGTGATCGTACGCAGTTTGTCGAAAAACGTCAACAATAAATTGTGACAATAGCCAATCAGGAGCCAGGAAAGTTAATACAGTGTCTACGGTAACTTTTAATGGCATATATAAGGTGTTGAATATATATCTCTACGAGTAATATGAAATTAATTCATTAACAATGTGAGTCTATTAAGTTACCATACTTGGAAAAGACTTCCGTTTTGTTCAAATTAAGTCCTTCAAAATGGCCATTTTCATCGAACAAGTTTCTTACAGATTGTCCTAGGTATTTGGCGAAAATTCCCGTTTTAAGATAAAATCGAGTTAAAAGTATGTAAGTGTTATTTAAGATGAATCTTTGTTATCAAAATAATCCATGTTTTTTAAAGATTGAAAAGTGATTTATGATTTTCGTTAATTACCTCCTATCTGTGGATGGATGGTGTCAATTCAAAACAAAAGCAAATCTCAAACAATGTATTAATATCTCTGAAGAATATTATTTGTATTAACATCATCAAAGCTAGAGGATTCTCGAGCTAAGGGGTTAGTGTACTGTTAGGCTGCATAGGAAAACCTTAAATTTGCTTGAATGTTGATTCTTAATTAAAAGCTCTCACATCTGGTCATAAAACACTTAGAAATTGCAAGATAATTTCATTAGCATCCATTCCCTGCAACGACAACAAAAATGATCCTTAAGTGCAAATTCAGTGGAAATTTGAAGCTAAATCTGAAAGCCATGTTAAAAAGCAGCCCTTTGTTTGCAGCCTCTACCAAATTCATTGACATAACTAATTAATAAATGACTAAATAACAGTCAACATATCCGTGGAAGGGTATTTTCTTCCCTAAATTTTAAAATTGTTCATGACCAAATGTAAATAGTTTGATTTAACTTGATTATGCTAATAAAAAACAACTGGAATTTAATTTCTAAGGCACATGAGAATCCTCAAAAAGTGCCACAAATTTTGCCTGATTTTGCCCGATTTTGCACCTTAAGGAAGAAAGTTTTTGAACATTTTTGCAGGGTATGGATTGTTAACGAATTTATCTTGGCATTTTTGAGAATTTTATGACCAGGGATATGAAAGCTTTTACATACAAACAAAAAATCAATACAATTTGAGGTTTTTCCTCTGCAGCCCAACTTTAATGACCATTATGGTTGCCATTTTAAGTGTGGCCTATGCAGCCTTAAAGTTTAAGTCCCATATGATATGCTACATGTGTACATTGGCGAGCCTTTTTCAAACAAAGTTATAAAACTTTATCTCCCTTTCATTGTCATCATTAGCTAAAATATATGAAAAAATAAACACCCAAATGAGGAGGATTTGGCACACTTTCTCTCATACTCTACTTTGTTAATTAAGTTTGTACTAGATGATGATTTAGATTTAAAGTAATGATCAATCATTTAAAGTAAATCATGAAGATTTTAAGTACTTCAGGATGCTTGAAGTCCTCACATTGGCTGTGAATAAGGTCTAGAATTTTCTTTCAGTTGCTATGCTTGTCTTTCAAATGTATTAATGGATTAGCTCCAACTCATTCTTGCACATTCGAAATACCAAAAACTTACAGAAAAATCTTTGGGGATCGTGCATTTTCTGTGGCTAGGCCAAAAGAATGGAATAGATTGCCAGCTGAGATAAACTGTATAACCTCTTTCCCCCTTTTCAAGAAGAAACTTAAAACTTACCTTTTTCAATTAGCATTTAAATGATTACTCTGCTTGACTTTTTGCTTTTTATTTTTATTGTAAAGTGCCACTGATTATAGTTAGTACTGTAGAAGTGAGCGCTACTGTATATAAATAGCACCTATTATTATTATTATTATTGTTATAATTATCATCATGTTCAAAGTTCATTGGAAGAACAATTATTGGTATTACAACTGTTGAATTATCGAGTAAAAGCACCGGATCAATGAGCCTAATGGCTCGGATGGATTTAGCTTGTACAGGATAATTGTATTAAAGTTTTGCTAAAAATAACCAAATAACCAAAATTATGTTTCTTTCAAAGTTCTTGTTTATATTATGAGATGATGACTATTTTAGACCACAGAACAAATTCTTTAAATGGCTGTTGGAATATGTATCAAGTAGATCATGATGAAACCCAGTGTTCATCCACTCTTTGATCTAGACAGAACTGGCAATCAAAAATGGGATTAATTTCTCTCTCTTTTATTTTTCAGGGGAGTTATTGCAGAGAAGTCTGATGCAAGTCTGTTTTTTGTTGATAAAATAAAAAATAGTGGAAGAAAAGGTAAGAAACATTAATTTATAAGAATGTTTTGCCACAAAAAAATCACTGATACTTCCAGGATGTGAAAATGTAATATTTTTTCTCCCTTCTCCTCTATTAAATTTTTATTTTTATTTTTCCTCTCTTTACTCTAGTACCATAAATTTTTAATACCCTCCTGGCACATTTGACCTTTGCTGTCGCAGTGCCGTTAAGCTTCAACAAACAAACAAACAAACATTTTATATTAAAGGTTTTTAGTGTTAATGAAGTTTTTATTGTGTCTGTTACAAATGCTGCAAAGAATGTTTGAATGTCCTGTGTTTCAGCCCTTATTATTCTTCTTTGCCAGATATAAACGATTTTAAGTAATCTGTATGAGATGCAGATTGCAGTGTTCAAAGCTTCTTAAAATCTGTATGAGATGCAGATAACAGAGGTCAAAGCTTCTTTAAATCTGTATGAGATGCAGATTGCAGTGGTCAAAGCTTCTTAAAATCTGTATTAGATGCAGATTGCAGTGGTCAAAGCTTCTTCAAATCTGTATGAGATGCAGATTGCAGTGGTCAAAGCTTCTTCAAATCTGTATGAGATGCAGATTGCAGTGGTCAAAGCTTCTTCAAATCTGTGTGAGATGCAGATTGCAGTGGTCAAAGCTTCTTAAAATCTGTATGAGATGCAGATTGCAGTGTTCAAAGCTTCTTCAAATCTGTATGAGATGCAGATTGCAGTGGTCAAAGCTTTTTAAAATCCCTATGAGATGCAGATTGCAGTGGTCAAAGCTTTTTAAAATCTGTATGAGATGCAGATTGCAGTGGTCAAAGCATTTTTAAATCTGTATGAGATGCAGATTGCAGTGGTCAAAGCATTTTTAAATCTGTATGAGATGCAGATTGCAGTGGTCAAAGCTTCTTCAAATCTGTATGATATGTTAATTGCAGTGGTCAAAGCTTCTTAAGCTCTGTATGAGATGCAGATTGCAGTGGTCAAAGCTTCTTAAAATCCTTATGAGATGCAGATTGCAGTGGTCAAAGCTTCTTAAGCTCTGTATGAGATGCAGATTGCAGTGGTCAAAGCTTCTTAAAATCCTTATGAGATGCAGATTGCAGTGGTCAAAACTTCTTAAAATCCTTATGAGATGCAGATTGCAGTGATCAAAGCTTCTTAGAATCCTTATGAGATGCAGATTGCAGTGGTCAAAGCTTCTTAAAATCCTTATGAGATGCAGATTGCAGTGGTCAAAGCTTCTTAAAATCCTTATGAGATGCAGATTGCAGTGGTCAAAGCTTCTTAAAATCCTTATAAGATGCAGATTGCAGTGGTCAAAGCTTCTTAAAATCCTTATGAGATGCAGATTGCAGTGGTCAACACTTCTTAAAATCCTTATGAGATGCAGATTGCAGTGATCAAAGCTTCTTAGAATCCTTATGAGATGCAGATTGCAGTGGTCAAAGCTTCTTAAAATCCTTATGAGATGCAGATTGCAGTGGTCAAAGCTTCTTAAAATCCTTATGAGATGCAGATTGCAGTGGTCAAAGCTTCTTAAAATCCTTATAAGATGCAGATTGCAGTGGTCAAAGCTTCTTAAAATCTGTATGAGATGCAGATTGCAATGGTCAAAGCTTTTTAAAATCTGTATGAGATGCAGATTGCAGTGGTCAAAGCTTCTTAAAATCTGTATGAGATGCAGATTGCAGTGGTCAAAGCTTCTTAAAATCTGTATGAGATGCAGATTGCAGTGGTCAAAGCTTCTTAAAATCTGTATGAGATGCAGATTGCAGTGGTCAAAGCTTCTTAAGCTCTGTATGAGATGCAGATTGCAGTGGTCAAAGCTTCTTAAAATCCTTATGAGATGCAGATTGCAGTGGTCAAAACTTCTTAAAATCCTTATGAGATGCAGATTGCAGTGATCAAAGCTTCTTAGAATCTGTATGAGATGCAGATTGCAGTGGTCAAAGCTTCTTAAAATCTGTATGAGATGCAGATTGCAGTGGTCAAAGCTTCTTAAAATCTGTATGAGATGCAGATTGCAGTGGTCAAAGCTTCTTAAAATCTGTATGAGATGCAGATTGCAGTGGTCAAAGCTTTTTAAAATCTGTATGAGATGCAGATTGCAGTGGTCAAAGCTTCTTAAAATCTGTATGAGATGCAGATTGCAGTGGTCAAAGCTTCTTAAAATCTGTATGAGATGCAGATTGCAGTGGTCAAAGCTTCTTAAAATCATTATGAGATGCAGATTGCAGTGGTCAAAGCTTCTTAAAATCTGTCTGAGATGCAGATTGCAGTGGTCAAAGCTTCTTAAGATCTGTATGATATGCAGATTGCAGTGGTCAAAGCTTCTTAAAATCCTTATGAGATGCAGATTGCAGTGGTCAAAGCTTCTTAAAATCCTTATGAGATGCAGATTGCAGTGGCCAAAGCTTCTTAAAATCCTTATAAGATGCAGATTGCAGTGGTCAATGCTTCTTAAAATCTGTATGAGATGCAGATTGCAGTGGTCAAAGCTTCTTAAAATCTGTATGAGATGCAGATTGCAGTGGTCAAAGCTTCTTAAAATCTGTATGAGATGCAGATTGCAGTGGTCAAAGCCTCTTAAAATCCTTATGAGATGCAGATTGCAGTGGTCAAAGTGGAAGGTATTTTTGTATGCCTTATGTAAGTTTCTGTCGATCTTTATTTGTAGGCCCTAGAACCAAAGAAGAATGGAGATCGAAACCACTGACTTGTTATCAGAATTTGACTCCGGACCCCAGAATTGCTCCAGCACCAAAGTAAGTTACTGGTTTTGTTATACTATATGGTTTTCTAAGATGAATTTTTGTTGTGCTTTATATAAGAACAATGACAGTCACCTAGTGCACATAAGAGAAATGACATACGCTTTGAGTATCATTATATTTTTGTGCTATATATGTGATACCTATCAATATGATAATGCAAACTTATTCACATTTAGGTGATTTTGTTTCATTACAGAGGAAATCCAAGAGGTAAAAAGGTGAATCCTCATGCAGCAACCCCTCTGCAGATTTTAAAGGAAAAAGAAGCCAAGACCAAGAAGTATCCAGGCAGGGCCAAGGACAATCAGCACGATACAAGACAGAGACAGAAGAAACAGGAAGATCTTGTTGTGCGAGCGAAAGAGGAGGAGGAGCCAATTGTGAACTATGACCTTTGGACAGAAGGTTTGTCAGATTGACTTTTGTGTCTTTATCTTCAAGGTTAAGAAAAACTGTACCGATGTTTACCATTTTATATGTAATAAAGTGGTGTAGAAACTGAGCATGATTAAGAATTCTGAGTCCTAACAACTTAGCTATGAATCTTCTGCATTCTTTATCATTATCATTGCCACCAGAGTTAGGAAGGTTTTGTTTTCCCTTTGCTTGCCTATTTATCTGTTTACTAGTTAGAAGGATATCTCAAGTTATTGGGTTCATGGATTACTTGCACATATGACAATGAAAAAAGTGATTCAGTTTTGGGATTGACTGAGACTATAAGGACATCAATGGGCAACAATGTTGCAAGAGGATATGTGTGTGTGTGTAGTTAATTGACATTGTGCAATGCATTGTAGTAAATGGTGATATTCCATTCAATTTAATTTAAGAAAGGAAGGAATATAGTGAAAGTCTCCATTTAACATCAAAGATCTTGCCAGAATAATGAGGAAAAACAATAAAGATGTAACCTAAAAAGGACAATTTGGCAGATGAATGTACTCTACTTTTGATCTAGACTGTTGTCAAGTTCTAGATCCTGTGTAACCTCGTGTTAGTGGTACAACAGTGCACATGTGTGATTTATGGTTCCAGCAGTCAAACGGAAAATATCCTAGCCCCTCAACTGTAGTGAGTCAGTTCAAGTGCGGTATGTATGGTGTGTATGTAGTTAAAGGTTTTAAACACCAGAGGGGATAATAAACTTTGTATGTTCAAAAAAAAAAAAAATATTTTGATTTGTTTGCTTTAGAAAATTTAGCTTATGTTTCATTTTCAAATTCATTTGTCTTGAAGGTCCCAAGGATGAGAACATCTCAAAGAAACTGGAAGGAGCTGATGAACATTTTCTCAGGTCTACAAAACGTAGTAGAGTCAAGGTAAGTGACATCAAGGTAGTGGATATGCTAAAGAGATGGAACCTATGTTTTTTTAACCCCTAAATGATGACGTGGTTGTGACACTACCGATTTGGACATGAACTTTTCAAAAAATTGTGTCGATACGTCAAATAGGCCCACAGCAGTAGTCCTGGTATCATTTGAAAGAACTCAAATAGTTCTTTTAGAAAATGTAACTTTTTGATGGGGGTTATGAAAAAATGGGTTGAAAATTGAGAAAAATGGGTTGAAAATTGAGAAATTAAAAAAAATGCACAAAATTTAACAAAAAGCGTTTTTTTTCTTCAAAAACTTACTTGTCATACTTCCAGACCTTGCTTTTGCCTGAAAACCTGTGAGTAGTTGTCAAAAGACATCAATCAATGCATCCAATTCCAGTCAAATTTTGACTGCCCCTATCATCAATATTTTTTTTTTTGGCAAACGTTTCATGCTTTTTAGCCTTTTTGAGACCAATTTTTGACAAAAATGGTAATTCCTCATCGCGATACTACGTCCCTATGTGAAATATACTGTTACAAAGGCTATTTCACATATTTCTGATTGGAAACAAAAAGAGCAACTACCCCCTCAATTCCCCTATTTTCTTTTCTTCCTACCTCCGGAATGATATAATCTCTCAGGCACAATTTGACCCTCGCTGTCGTGGTGCCGTTAAGCCATCATCAAACGAACTACCCCTTCTTTGTTCAAACCGTAATCTAAGTAGGAAAAGAAATCCACACATTAAAACATACCCACTGTGGTCTAGTGGTTATTTTTTTTTAGTGCCCGAAATTGAACTGTGCATGGCCCGGGTTCGAATGCCGCAGTGGATGCGCAGCTTTGTTTTTTGCGAGTAATTACAGGGGTGATTATTTTGTGTTTATTTTCATTGTTTTTGCATGTTTAGTTTTGAGAAAAAAAATTAGACTGGTATCAATGGAAAGGATTTTTCACAAACAATTTAAATATGTAAAAAAGTGTTCCATTTTCATTATTCACAAGAAATAATACAAGCTCAAAAAATTGAGCAATTTGGACCTAAGGACAAAATATGACAGAATACATAAAGACTATGAGGAATCTGAGGCTATGACATCACAACTAGTCTGATTTCAGTCATTTCTACACAAATAATACCAAACTTTAAACTTGAATATCTCCTTAACGGAATAAGATTTTTGAATGCTTTTTACACCATTCTATTCCCTTTTAAAGTCCTCTTTCATATATGGTAGACTTGCTTGACTCCGGAAGTAATTCTTTAAGCTTGTTGATAGCTAGTTTAGTTTCTTATTTCGTTAGAGACAAGATGACAAGATTTCCTCCAAGATTATTTTGATAATCTTTATTAGAAACGCTCAGTTTGATGTAATAAAGATCTTTCATTTGCTATATTACATAGAAAACATACATTTTAAGTTTCATCTTAAGAAGTTGGGATGGATGGTACATGTTTTACTTCATCTGGAAGAGAGGTCCACAGTAGAGGTATGATCAGAGTACAAGAAGATTTGTGGTACACACAGTTCATGACAAGAAAGAGAAAGAAAATAAGTATGGCAGAAATGCAACTCTGTCATTATTGTGACCTTTTTTATGGAAATTTTTCAATATAATTATCAGTAATTGGTATTCATGGTATTGCCTTAAAGTTAAATCTCACCAAGCCTTGAGGGCTTATAGAGCTGGTGCGTATACCTGGTTTCCATGGTGCTAAGCGGATTAGAGAATTTGACTCCCCCTAGATGGGACATCAGTCTATACAGGCTAACTCCCCAGATGAAACTGGTATTCATTTCACAGCTGAGTGAATTGGAGCCAATGAGCTAAAGTGCTTTGCTCAAGAAAACAGCACAGCTGAGGTTCGATCTCCGTACCTTTTTGAGTACAAGACTGACACCCTAATCACTGAGCTACTGCACTTCCAAGGTGTTGCCTCAAGGACTATCTAAATTATGTGTTTGAAGTACTGTAACATTAACTTAAACACCGACATTCTCCTTTTTTATCCAAATCAGCTTCCAACCAGATATTACAAGAAACCATCAAGGATAAACGCAGTTGAGATTCCCAATCCAGGAATCTCATATAATCCATCGTTTGAAGACCACCAGGTAAAGACAGATTTAATCAATTATAGTAGAAATGTATGTATTACTCAATGATTATGTAAGGTGTGTAGCTCAATATTTTGTGCTCCTTTGCAGGTGTACTCAAACATGGCCAATTTGTTTTATTACCAAGATGTATTTGAGATTTTACCTTTCTCTCTGTACAGGACATAAAATATATTTTTACTTGTGTAGCAATGTTTATTCAAATTCATCAACTTATGTATTTATAGCCATTTTTGTGATTTTATCAGATATTTGTCAGTGTGATAGAAACCCCATGTTCATCTCTTTCAAGCTGCTTTTTTTGAGTATCTTTTCTTTTTTTTGATAAAAACCTGTTCTATTAAAAAGTGTGTTCATGGAATAGTTGCTGCTTCCACCTCCATTGTTCTAGTAATTTATTCGATCAAGTTATAATAACCTCTACCTCCATGGTTCTAGTAATTTATTCGATCAATTTATGATAACCTCTACTTCCATTGTTCTTGTGGTTTATTCGATTCAGTTATAATAACCTCTACCTCAATGGTTCTAGTAATTTATTCCATCAAGTTATAATAACCTCTACTTCCATTGTTCTTGTGGTTTATTCGATTCAGTTATAATAACCTCTACCTCCATGGTTCTAGTAATTTATTCCATCAAGTTATAATAACCTCTACTTCCATTGTTCTTGTGGTTTATTCCATCAAGTTACAATAACCTCTACCTCCATGGCTCTAGTAATTTATTCGATCAAGTTATAATAACCTCTACCTCCATGGTTCTAGTAGTTTATTCCATCAAGTTATAAAAACCTCTACTTCCATTGTTCTAATAGTTTATTCCATCAAGTTATAATAACCTCTACCTCCATTGTTCTAGTAATTTATTCCATCAAGTTATAATAACCTCTACCTCCATTGTTCTAGTAATTTATTCCATCAAGTTATAATAACCTCTACCTCCATGGTTCTAGTAATTTATTCCATCAAGTTATAATAACCTCTACCTTCATTGTTTTAGTAATTTATTCCATCAAGTTATGATAACCTCTACCTCCATTGTTCTAGTAATTTATTCCATCAAGTTATAATAACCTCTACCTCCATGGTTCTAGTAATTTATTCCATCAAGTTATAATAACCTCTACCTCCATGGTTCTAGTAATTTATTCCATCAAGTTATAATAACCTCTACCTCCATTGTTTTAGTAATTTATTCCATCAAGTTATAATAACCTCTACCTCCATGGTTCTAGTAGTTTATTCCATCAAGTTATAATAACCTCTACCTCCATTGTTCTAGTAATTTATTCCATCAAGTTATAATAACCTCTACCTCCATTGTTCTAGTAATTTATTCCATCAAGTTATAATAACCTCTACCTCCATTGTTCTAGTAATTTATTCCATCAAGTTATTTATTTCATCAAGTTATAATAACCTCTACCTCCATTGTTCTAGTAGTTTATTCGATCAAGTTTTAATAACCTCTACCTCCATTGTTCTAGTAATTTATTCCATCAAGTTATAATAACCTCTACCTCCATTGTTCTAGTAATTTATTCCATCAAGTTAAATTTTCTAACTGGCAATTGGCTTTCTGCAGCTTGAATTGGTATGGTTTGATTGTATAAAGTTAAGCTTTCTTCACCACTCACAACTCCATTATTAAGACCTCCCGGAATAACTCCCCAGATAAAATTATCTCCTTCCTTCACCATAGCTCCCTCTACAACCATTTTTAGTCCCCCTCCCTCATCCCCAGACCTACTTTTACCTTTCTCCTCTTTTTACACCCCTGCAATTCTTCTTTCGGTCCTAGCTTCCTCGCTATTAGCCCCCGTCCTTCTATCAGACTACTCCTTTTATCTATTTCTCCTTTATCTATGATCTAACCTCTAGGACACAATTTGACTTGTTGTTGTGGTGCCATTAGGCCCTCATCAAACAAACTATAGCAAATATTGTATATTAATTGAGTGACTGTTAATAATGCAATGAAACAGATATTTAACCTCTGATCAAATATTATTTTCAGAATCTGCTAAGAAAGATGTACAATGAGGAGAAGAAAGATATGAAGAAAGAGAAGGCGATTGAAAAATGGTTTGACTTTGAAAAAGTTCCTGCCTTGAAACTAGAGGTAAGATTAAAGGAAAGGTATTATCCCATAAATGAATTCCCAAGTGAATGCCGCCATGCTGGTAACGTCACTTCCAGTTTTCAATTTTCCTTGTTGACTGCGAGAAATCTGTGATGTTTTTGCAACAAAAGTAGGCCCCTATGTTCGGTCTGGCGGATGTGTGATCGATAACATCGTAGATTTCTTGCGATCAATAGAAAAAATTGAAAAACGGAAGTGATGTCGCAAACATGGCAACGTTGACTTCTGAATGCATTGATGGGACAATATCTTTCCTTTAAAGTCTTGAGAACTTTTCACATTACCTTATGTAAGATAAGAGTTAATGCTCCTGATTGTGATGTGTGATTTTATTTGAATATGTAGATGGCTAATATTATAAAATTTGCTTTCAGATAAAGTTGGTTTTAATACTTGGTGCACACATATGTTCCTGGTTTGCAAAGTGGCAGCTTCCTAAATGTGTGCCTATCTGAGACTGAATTGTAACTTGACTAGTGGATTGCATATATCTTTCTTTCGTTATGTTGTTCAGGAATGAACTCCCCGCTACATGTAGCAATTGCTGTTTCTCTGTTTACTTTTAAGACATTGTGAATATGTTACTTATTTTTTCAAGCTTGCCAGATGTGACCCTTATAATTTTCTCTTGATTTTGTCATTCTATAGATGTCACTGATTTAAGGACTACTTCCATAAATTTTCATTTTTTTTATATTTGTTAGAGGAAATTTGTAGAAACAAAGTGGTGATAAAACTATGTTTAACTATGATGAAATTTAATGTTCAAAGTGCATCGCAAAGAGACCACATTGTATTATTCTTATTACAGTTAATGTATCCAAACAGAAGCAAGTCAAAAGTATAATGAAAAGAGCTTGCCTGGATATCCCAAATATGCTTTGATTAGCAATGCTTGATTTTCAAGCATAACATTCAATGCCAAGTTCTGAGAGAGAGAGTGAGAGAGAGAGAGAGAGAGAGTTGAACACACAATTACAATGACGGGGTCGTCGCCTGCGTATTCGGTTATGATAGTACAAATGCTATCACGAAACGCTTAATACGACCCGGACGAGAACACAGGTACGACGTACAGACAGACATAACATCGACAACCAAGTCAATGTCCACGGCCTTTGATAACCAGTTGTGGTGCACTGGCGGAGCCAAGTTCTGTTCTTGTTTCCCCTTATATAATAAGATCATTATGAATTGCACAATGTGTATTAAAGAAATAATCTGTAAGTTTTAGGCATGTGTATATCTAAATGTATCTTTGTCTTTTATTGTTACTATATGTACCATTCTTATTTACCTTTGTTTTCATATATATGTATATATATATATATATATATATATATATATATATATATATATATGTATATATATATATATATATATATATATTTGCATTATTGTTATAAGTGCATTAGAATTTTTAGATAATGTGCCATCAAATATGTTATGAATTGAAATGCTGAATTGCATTTATATTTTTCATTCTTGAAAGTTATGATTTTGACAAGCTGCAGAATATTACAAAAACCACTAAACTTCAAAAATGTATTTGTTTGTAACTGGATAAAGTAAAGATGTTGCCCATTTTTCTTCAAACAGTTTGTTGGAAACTTTGTGCTTTGAGAGGAGCATTTTGCAAAGTTATTCAAATTAAATTTTACATTATTTTGTTTCTATTAAAATTGAATTTTCCATCATGAAGAAATAGATTTCATTTTGACACTTCTTCAAATTTTGTCATGAATAATTGAAACTTAAAGGTAAATTTGAAATAAATAAAAAATCAAGATAGATAAATGAAATTTTCTCATGGTTTGTAGCAAAGGTATTTAAGCGAAATGTCAGCCTGTTTATTTGAAGAAGAAGAAGAAGATGCAGAGATGGAAACGAAAGCCATTGGAGAGAAAGATAAGAGGACGAGTCTGTCTGATGATGAAGAAGAAGAAGCTCCTCTACCCAACCCTCCAGCACTCGCAGAGGCCAGGAAGACCAAACGACAAAAGAGAATAGAAAAAGCACAAAAGGAAGTGGTAAGTTTGAAGAACCTTGTGTTATCTTAAAATTTCTTATTCAAAAAATGATCATGAATTTAACGAGATAATTTAACTGGATTTTATTAGTTAAATTGTATTATTTGAGCTTCCTCATCATAAGCAGAATAGTAAACAATTTTTGTCTTATTTACAAAAGGAGGATAGCTAAGGTGAAGTCACAAATAGTTAAAGGATAAGTTTAGTGGTCAAGCATGTCCATCTTATATGAAAGAGGACTTCAAAGTGGTAAAAAAAGCATTTAGATATCTTATTCCGTTAAGGAGATATTCAAGTTTAAAGCTCTGTCTTATCTGTGCAGAAATGACTGGCGTAGTAAGTCAACTATGGAAAGTTGGTGTCCTCATCCTCACATTCTTAACAATTGGTTATGTATTTTAAGGAAAGACTTGCATTTTTTACTATTTAAATTATTTTTCCTCCAACTTTCTTCAGGTGGTACATTATAAATACCCTTACTAGATTCAGTTTGACTACTTTACTGACATATTCCATGGTTTTTAAGCCTAAAAATTGCAGGACAAAATATGATAGAATACAGAACGACTTTCAGGAATCTGACATCACAACTGATTTCTGATTTCAGTCTTTCTACACAAATGATACGATACTTTAAACTTCTATATCCCCTTAACGGAATGAGATTTTTGAATGGTTTCTTCACTATTTTGTGTCTTTTGAAGTCCTCTTTCATATAAGATGGACTTGCTTGACCCCCTGAACTAATTCATGAGTTCACCCTTTGCAAAGATAAACAATTAAACTAATTAACAACTTGAATTTACAATGAATATTGCACGAAAATGGGAAATGGAGAAATGGTATTCGTTTAGAGATTTTGATTTTCTTGCATGTTCTTAGAGCGGAGTACCTTCAGAAACACAAGTAATGCCATTGCACAAAATAATCCTTCTCAATGTCTTATTATGAATTGCTTTAGAAGTACAGGGTTCAATTCCCGGCTGGGCTCATTCACCAGTGCTTAAAACACCTGTGAACATCTCTATATAACCTTAGCTGTGAGAAAGAGGTGTAAAAATGCCCAAACTAACTATCTACTTAATTTTTTGGTTGTCAGCAAGAAAATTGTTTGGGAAATGTCAGTGAAATTCAACAGCATTTTGGGAAATTTGAGTCTACAGTATATTCCCTGTTAATGGTCATCTCAAACATTTTTATTGAAACTTCATTCTCCTTCATACTCCTGTTAGTTATTTGATTTTATAAGTGTAGTAACAACAATTTACTGCTGAATGTACTAAGTAATTTACTGCGAATGTACTAAGTAATTTACTGCTAAATGTACTAAGTAATTTACTGCTGAATTTACTGATGAATGTACTAAATAATTTACTGCTGAATGTACTAAGTAATTTACTGATGGAATGTACTAAATAATTTACTGCTGAATGTACTAATTAATTTGCTGACGAATGCACTAAATAATTTACTGCTGAATGTACTAAGTAATTTACTGATGAATGTACTAAATAATTTACTGATGAATATAAAACCTAATGACTCTAATATTAAAACTTAATACTCTAAAACTGAATTTATTATCCTCGGCACTCTCTCAAAATTTTATAAAATAAATATAAATTCTATCAAATTGGTTCTCTTAATGTTACTCATTCTAAGCAAGTTCGAATTTAGGAATTATTTTTGATGAACATATGAAAATGGAAGAACATATCAAGAAAATTTGCAATACTGGGTATTACTAATTATATAATCTAAAAAAAATCAGGAAACATATGTCTTAGACAGCCACGCATATATTAGTTCATGCATTCACACCTAGTTCCTTATTAGCTTTAGGCGTCTTTGATTTTTTTATGGATTTTTTTTTGTGGTGGTGGTGTTGGTTTGGACTTTTTATGGGGTGACTAACCCTTCTTAGCCTGTAATTTTGTTATATTATTTATTCATAGCCATTTAGATTACTGTAACAGTTTATTTCACAATATTTAAAACTATCTCATTAAAAGGCTCCAACGTATCCATAATAGTGCTCACAAATAAGTTCTTAATTGCTACAATTCCCTCTCAAAAGTCCTTACTTCCCTTCACTGGCTTTGACTTGAATTTTGTATTAAAGTTAAACTTCTTGTTTTTGTTTTTAAATCCCTACATAAAGGGATATAGTGTTATCTTTTTGATCACATTTGCTCTGTTCACAGCAATAGGTATTTGTTACCCTTTAAAGATTCTCCCTTTCTTTTTGTTCCTAGACTAAAGTGTAAAACATTAGGTGACCGTGGCTTTTATTATGCAGGTCCAGCCCTTTGGAATGATCTGCCTGCCTCTATTCGTTCAGTTAACAATCTTAGTTTGTTTGTCATAAGTCAAAAACATACTTTTTTGTATTGCCTTTATTAGTTTTATCTTTTTGTGAAGCGCATTAGAATGCTTGTAAATTTTTACACTATATGAATGTATTATTATTATTATTATTACTAAGCTTTTACCACAAAAGCTTACATATCTGTTTGAATTAGAAAAGAGTGAAACAAACTATTTTGTTTTGTTTTTTGGATTTAGGAAAGGTTAAAAACAACAGAAAAAATGACTAAGATGCGGATGAGCAACGTGTACAGGTTAAAAGGTTTGAAACGAGAAATTGAACAGGAGGAGAAAGGGAGGGCTACAAAAAGGAAACGCAAGCTGGAAAGGGTAGCAAAGCAAAGAGGCGAGACCAAGAAGTTCGGGAAATATGAGTAAGTGTCTTCATAATGCAGTTCACATTTGTTTTATGGTTTGTATGTACCAAGGGACAGATATAGATTTTTCAAAAAAATGGAAATGCAACAAGGATTTCTTTACACAAATAAGGTCCATTTCCATTTTTCCTCTTTAAAAGCCACAAATTTCCACCTTAAAAAAGTGTGAGGGGTCTGGCCTTCATCTCAATCTGGATCTGTTTATATTTACTGCTTGTGAATTGCATTATCTTCGCCAAATTATTTAATTGCCCGTGAATTGGGAAACTAAATAGGTGGGACTTATTGGCACTGCTGCCGTGCCTGTAAGAATTTTATGAATATTATAGGCATCGCCGCTGTGCATGTAAGAATTTTGTGAAAATTATACGCACAGCTGCCGAACCTGTAAGAATTTTGCGAAAATTATACGCACGGCTGCCGTGCCTGTAAGAATTCCTCTTTCTCTAGTTTTGGTTGCTGTGCCTGTAAGAATTTCATGAAAATGAAAGGCACGGCAGCAGAGAAAGAGGCGGGGGGATACCTTCTGAGTGGTACTGAAATGTAGATTTAACCATGCTCTCCCCCACCTACCCCAAAAAAAAAAAAAGTATATGAGTGACATTCAAACAAGCTTTTGTGCATTGGTAAAACTTTACCCCAAAACTATTTTTTTCCCCTCCCCCTTACCTAGTTTGAAAGTCATGGTATCGCCACTATGGCCCCCACGCAAATTGGCAAAAAAAGACCTCCCCACCTTCCCACTTGAGTCTCGACAATTGAGTAGGGCCAGGGGATGAATTGGACGTGGAGAGAAATTGGCCTAGGAAATTTATCCCCTGAAAAATAACTCAAAAATATGGCTTTATGAATTTAATAATACCTTCTAAAAATTGCCACTTTTTAAAAAACATAAGATCCCTGACTGGAATTGAACTTAGAATCTTATGCCTATCGATGTACTGTATGTACATGTGTCCGATGTACTACTGTTTGGTGTCGATTGAGTTGTGAATTTATTATCCTTATTCAATGCTAGAATTTATTGGCTGTAGCATGGGAACCCAAGAGCATCCGTCACTGATTGGTGGATCATTTCTGTGTCTATAAGATATTTTACACGACAATAAGCACGGCAGCTGTGTCTATAATGACTTTGAACTAAATAACTGCTTTGGTTTCTAAGAGCTTGGGAGCCTTTGCAGTCACATATTGTGAGTGGGAGAATCTCAGCACAACTTTACAGCACAAAAATTAAAGATAAAGGTTCTTTAATGAAGTGAATGATCTTATTGTTTTGCAATCACACAAGAAATGTGTTACATTTCACTTATATTTAACAAATACCATTTTCAAATTTTTCAAACATTTAATTAACCTTTTGACATCACTTTTGCAAGTAGTATGATTGTTTAAGATTATTCAAATAAAGTGTAATTTATTCATGACTTGTAATTCATTTTTTTATTATTTTTTTATTTTCAAGATTTGAAGATGTTCCAGATGCTTTCAAATTAACATCTCAGCTGGTTGGCTCCTTACGAAAATTAAAAGTAAGTTAATGCTAAGCAGTGTTAAATATCAAAGATAATAGGAAGTGATAGATAGTATGATTTCCTTAAGAGTAGTGATTTCTTTAGTTGTTGCACATAGATAATGACATTGAATGTAAGTGTTAAAGGATTGGTTCAAGCAAGTCCTATCTTATATGAAAGAGGACTTCAAAAGAAACAAAATAGTGAAGAAAGCATTCAAAAATCTTATTCCGTTAAGGAGACATTTAAGTTTAAAGTGTGGTATTTTTTGTGTAAAAGCGACTGGCGACTGAAATTAGACTAGCTGTGATGTCACAGCCTCAGATTCCTTCAAATCTTTATGTATTCTTTCATATTTTGTCCTGCGGTTTTGTGGCTTAAAAACAATTGTATATCTACATAATTATATGTCAGGAAAGTTGTAAAGCAGAATCTAGTAAGGGTAATTATAATTTACCACCTGAAGAAAGTTCTAGGAAAAATAATTTATAATTAAAATAGTGAAAATCTTCAATAAATGTTCTTCAAAATACGTTGAAATTGTTATTGAATGTGATGATAAGGGCCACAACCTTCCATAGTAGAATTACTACACCAGTCATTTCTACACTGGTAAGACAGAGCTTTAACTTGAATATATTCTTAACGGAATAAGACACTGGAGCTGTTTCTTCACTATTTTGTTTCGTTTAAAGTCCTCTTTCATATAAGATAAACTTGCTTGACCACTGAACTAAAAATCCTGTAATGCATTTGGCTCCCCCAACCCCTCTGCAACAATTGCCATTGCACCCTCACAGTCCATCACGTTCTCCTTGCTTGCCTCCTGTACAACCTTCCCAGAGCTTCCCTTTCTCCTCACAACTCAATTGCTGAGTTCTTCCAGAAAAACCCTCCAGGTAGAATTATCTCCTTCCTTCATCAAGCTTCCCTCTACAACCATATTTAATTCTCCTCTTCCACCCCCTCTCTCTACTTGGTTTTTTTTTTTCTTCACCCATGCACCTCCTCTCTCGATCACAGCTTTTTGACTTTTTGTTCTTGTATTTCTCTCATTCTCCCCCTGTTTCCTTTCCTTCCTACCTCTAAAATAATCTGACCTCTCAGGCACAATTTGACCCTCTTTGTCGTGGTGCTATTAAGCCCTTATCAAACAAACAAACATTAATGCATTTCTTACAAAGCATGTGCACAACCCTTAAAAGAGATATGTGCTCAACCATAGTTTTACATTCCACTGAGCTTATTTAATCAAACCACCTAATCCGAAGTCTGTTAAGTTTTTCAATTGTTTACAGTTTACCAATCTGAAATTTATAGGCATTCAGGCATACATTTGTATGCTTTTCAATGCCTACAGTTTTCCCAAACTGTATCTATTAGGCAATTGGAAGTTCAGAGTTGGAATTCCCCACAGTTCTGAATGAAGGTGTCAAAAATTTTCCCATGAAAAATTGCGACAGAAATAATATCAATTTAGTAAATACAACTTTTATATACTTCCCTCTTTTGCAATTTAATGTACTTTTCATTGCACAATTACATTAGGAACATTTTTAGAGCACATATTTACCACATGTTATGTTGTTTACTTAAGAAATCTTAATCTAGAAGAAGAAAAATTCCTTCCCATAAGTTCCCGATTTTCCTGCCGTTATTATAACTGCAGGAAGCATAGATTTTTTCCAGCTCTGTGAAAGCTCTACAGCTTGTTGCATGTTGCAACAATTATAAAAGTGTATGCTTTTGAATGCCTACAGTTTTCCTAAATTGTTAGCAAACAACAAAAGTATAACAAATTTTGAATTGGGTGCTCTAATATTGAAAGAGTAGTGCAAGATTGACATATTTTATGCCATCTTTCTACTCATTTTGCTGTCCTAGCTTCCTTAGTCATGGAAATTTAATCGTAATGGCCCATTGGATGTGAGTCTGTTAGCCTTGGGTTGCATTGGTATTAACCAAGAAACTTAAAAGGTTGTATTAGTTTATTCAAAGAGGCCGTCATATACATCAAGAATTCATCTTATTTAAAGGAGCTGGCTGCCGAAAAGTGTTTCTTGAGTCTTAAGAACATCTGAACACACTTTTCGTGCACATGATCTTACTGAAAACCTTTGATACGAATGTTCAAATTAATCATAAATTATTTTTTATGAATAATTAAGTAATTTTTCAACAACAAGAGTCTCAAAACTTCAACAACAAGAGTCTCAAATTTAAGACTTATGAGTCTCAAAACTTCAACAACAAGAGTCTCAAACTTAAGACTGATGTTGTTTCAAAATTCACTTGTCTTGACGGCTCTTTTAATTGATGACAATCGTATCATCATCACAAATTGATGTATACCATTTGCAATTATTCTGTGACAATTATTCTGTTATGATTTACCGTTGCACATGTATTTTGTACAAATGAAGCAGATGGAACTGATGAAAAAATGTTTGTTTTTTTGCAGCCTGAGGGTAACATAATCCAACAGAGGTACAGGCATTTTACAAAGAGGAACATACTTGAAGCTAGGATACAAAAAAAGTAAGTTTTGATAACTGGCTCATCATTTTGTGCGTGTTTTTGTCATATCTGCTTTTTCCTCTGCCACAATTTTTTCAAGAGAAGTAGACTTTTTGTTTCTTGCAAAGAGCTTCTGGATCTTATCTATACCTACAATCAACATCTAAATGTAAAGTCATTCTGATTATTCTAAGGGACTTGAAGGAAATCTGAATAAAAACATTCAGATTTTGAGCTGTCTTTTAATTCATACACCACAAATGTTGAATAAATCAAGAATCCCACTAACTGTGTTCAGGTACAGATCAAAATTTGAATTGTAATTTTCAAGACCTTTAATATTATTAATTTTCTCAGAAGTTTTTGTTGTTTTTAAAGGATTAGTTCAAGGGTCAAGCAAGTCTTATCTTATATGAAAGAGGACTTGAAATGAAACAAATGTTTAATGTGTGGTATCATTTTTGTAGAAGTGACTGAAATCAGACTAGTTGTGATGTCATAGCCACAGATTCCTCAGTCTTGATGTATTTTATCATATTTTGTCCTGTGATTTTGTGGCTTAAAAAATGTGGGATATGTCAGAAAAAGTAGTAAAATTGAATCTAGTAAGGGTATTTTTAATATACCACTTGAAGAAAGGTTGGAAAAATAATTTAAATATTAAAAAATTTAAATAAACGTTCTTTAAAATATATTACTAATTGTTATGAATGTGAGGATGAGGACATCAGCTTTCCATGGTGGACTTACTACACCAGTCATTTCTACATGGGTAAGACAAGAGCTTTAAACTTGAATATCTCCTTAACGGAATAAGATTTTTGAATGGTTTCTTCACCTTTTTGTTGCTTGACCTCCTTTTAATGGAGAAAAAAATACTTGTTTAATAGCTGTTCATAGACATTTAAAGTGGTTCCTGCTGCTTTAAGAAGTTGATAAGTGTGGCCCCAGATTTAATTATGTTCTATCCAAATTACTAAATAACATTTTCCTTTATAATTTTCATAGGAATCGTAAGCCTGCTTTTAAGGAGTATGAGAAGAAAGGACACAAAGAAGTAACGTAAGTAATTTAATATCAAGTCAATTTCTTTATTTTCATGGAGCTTGCCTTACCTACAATAGAATGAATTCCTTGACATGGAATAAATTACCATAGTTTCTCTTTCTACTGAGAGAGAGATGAAATCTTGTTTCATTTTGGCTTTTGTGGGATAATTTTGCAAAGGATGATCAGTTATTTTGTTAAATTGCAATCATTTATATACAAGCATATACATTTTCAAAAGGAAATTCATGGATTTTTTTCCTAGTGACTCCATGAAAGGACTCATTAGGTGATAAAAAGAGAACATGCTAAGCCCTCCTTTTTTGGAAACTTGTGTAAATCAAGAATTTAAAAAGATAGTTGTTTGAAGTACACAAAGAAGTAACGTAAGTTGTTTGAAATACTGGTAAAAGTTGTCTTTAAAGGAGAGCTTGAATTTTTTTTAAATTGTACACTTTGTGATGAATTAATGGGGTTTGTCTTTGATCACCATCCATCCGCCTTTAAAAGCTTTTATATTGAAAATCTTAGAATTCTTTCATTTTTTTGTGAAAATTAATATTACAAAGAGTAGAAAAGAGATATTCTCGAGGTCGGAGTCGATGTAACTGTGTGCGAGCTCAGTACGGTTTTGCTAAGTTGGAGGGGAAACTTTATCATTACAGTCAATGGAATATTTTAATAAATACTTGTGTTGCCTTAGCCAGTCAGCGAAAATTAATGGTATTTATATTTGTTGTAAACTATTATCTAATACACAACATTTACGAAGAAAAATAAAGTCTGTCCAGTATTTGTTGAAAAATGATAAAAAATATGTTTTTCTCCCATTGACTGCAATGATAACTGACTGTTTGTTTTCCCTTTTTGAGTGAAGTTTGAGATCGTCAAAAAATGCATTGTTACGTCGCCGTGCACCACAACATTCCCGGATGCCCGACCTCGAGAACGATCAGAATGATTTGTGATTATTCTTGATTTCCTGGCAAACTCATAGGATATGGAATGGAAAATTCATATTGTAATTGTCGTATTTGTAATTCATTTTTGTCTCTTCTCACAGAGAATAATGACACTGCAACACATGAAGTGCTCTTGCCTTGAGCGAGCTCTTCAAAACCAAACAGATGAGCATCAAGAATCAATTTGACTGCTGCCCTGAGGTCATCTTGAGAGAAAAGGCTCATCACGAGGTCCCCCAACAATATATATGATCTGCAATTTATATTCTGATTGGTAAAGAGTACATCACTGCAATTGGGAAAGCAGTGTGGAACACCTCCTCTGGTCACATGACTTAGAGGTTTATGCAAATCTCATAATTTTGAAGAGACTGACTTTCTCAGTTCAAATCAGTCTTAATGTTTTAAGGTTCAATACCATATGGCACCAGAAGATTCTTCAATTTAGATATTTAGTAGACTGGGATTCATTATTATATTTTTTCATATCTCCAGGGGGACATTGAAATTGTCTTTAATGTTTTGATGGTGTTTCAGTGTGTTTTAATAACCTTTAACCAACCCAGTATAAAGGTAAATGATTGTTTTTGAATTGAATGAAAATTTAACATTCAAATATTGTAATATTATGGAAGGATTTTACTCCTGGTGCAGTTCATAATTTAAGCAATCAATCTCCATTGAGTAATGTTCAGAACCTTCAGCCATTAAATACATTAAAGATTTAATGCTCTGTTAAACCAATCAACAGGTATTTTCTCAAATGGGGTTACTTATATCTTTGTGTCAATTAGTCAGTCATGTATACGTTTTGAAGCCCATGTAGTAGTTCATATGTATATTGTTAAACTTCTACTAATACAGCTGTCTGCTACACTGATTATATGTCAAGTTCAAAACTGGTTGAACCACTAATAAAATGCTTGTAAACTGTTTATGATTCCTTTAAATTGACAAATAGTTTTTGAAAAAATGCTTATTCTGACATTTTGAATAAATTGTATTCTATTTTATTCCTTCAACTTGTTTAAGAACTAGTCACTCCTTAAAGTAACTTCTTTCAATTTTTGAATTGGTTTTCATGAAAATATAAAAAAAACTCAAAATGGGTTAAATTAGCTTTAAAGTAACTGCAGGTTTAAATTTTGATCCAATTTGTTGGAAAATCTGTGCAAATTATTAGTGTCTTTAAAGTTGAATAGGTCTTCATTGATCTTTGATGCTTTTGATCGACCGTTGCTGTTGCTGAATCCCAAGCAATTCGTTCCAAAAGTGTTTCAGTCCAGTTAGGTTAGGACATAGAAATGTATAATTAATAACTGATTATTAATAATTAATAATTCATTTCTATAGGTCAGAATTAGGTTAGGTTTAGATTAGGTTAGGTTTAGCTAATAAACTATTTATTTTTATAGGTTAGAGTTAGGTTTAGTTTAGTTTATACTTGGACCTTTCGCGCTTGGAAAAATCCTGAGATTTCTGGACCAAAACACTTGGGATTTAGCAACAGCCACTTTTGATCAGGGAGCTGGGAGTTTGCAGATGTTCATACATATTTCAATATGTTACAGAGTAACAATTAACCGTCAACTTTGTTAACCTTCAACTTTGTTAAGCTTCAACTTTGTTGTCGCTTTGCTTTTTCTGCCCCATTTCAATATTGCTTGAATTGAAAGTGTCTCAGGTTGATCCTCTTCAATTACAACATTGAGACGGGGTCATCGTTGTTGGCATCCGTCAGTCTTGGCAGACTATGGAGAAGCGCCTGTAGTTGACGAGCACTATCTTGTGTGGCTGTACAGTCTAATTTTTGATTTGCAAATACGGCTGCAGGCCTGACATTGGAAGCCTGGTGCATCGGGTTGTGTCTGTGTAAGTATGGTTTGCTGCTGCTTCTTACGGGACTTTCTCTCATTTCTCCTGACGTCAGCAGCCGTGTGACAGAGAAATTTCGCCGTTTTGTAGAGAAATGGATAGATTGTGCTTCCATGCTACTCTGTTAGTGGCACCGTGGGGGTACAGGGGGGCTTAAGAACACGACAAGTTATATTTCCAAGATTGTGGTGTATAGTTTAAGGATTGTTATTGACATCAACATATTTCAATGTTAGAAGAATGTTTAGAAATGTCAGTTAAGTCCATTAAATGCTTGTAAGATCAAACAAATCGCTGGGTGTTTTCTCAATTGATGCTATTCATATCCTCCTGTCATTTTATCTGATTAATAAATGAAATGCATGAAATTTTATTCTTGTAGTTTTTCCTTCATTCTATTGCAGAACTATTAATAACTTAAAAGACTTGCGCTAAGTTGTTGAAAGATTTAGTTTGCATCATGAAAATAACAAAAATCTCTAAATGTTTTTATGTATTGGCAAGTAAACTGTATGACCTTTGAAAATTTCAAGAAAAGGTAAAAAATTGTTTAAGTCACAAATTTGAAGAATGTCTCTTTACTTTTTGGTGGTGAGGGGGTTGTACCACAATCAATTAAAGGCAGGACAGCCTGCTCTAACTTCTTATGCCCTTGCCAATTATGTGACTCACCCCTACATCTCCGGACAAGGTGAGACATTGCACCAAGGTGGGTGACCAAAAACATGTACATTGACGCATCCCTTAGTCACTTAGGTGACTGACATTTCTTCTGAAATGACTTACCCCAAATCTGTACCTCTGTACAAAGTCAATAGGTCTGAAGTAAATTGACGCACCCCAGAGTCACTCTGGTGACTGACAATATGGTACATTGATGCACATGTGAGTCACTGTTTCAGATGTCAATGACTCACATTTGACTGACATTGCCGGGGTAGTAGGGGTGAGTCATACAACTGACAAGTGCATTATTTATTGTTGTTTAATCAACAGTGTGATTGGAAAGATGTCTTAGAAGTCATTGATAGTTGAATTTAAAGAGGACTTCAATTATTAAACTATATAAGAAATTTGGCATATGTTACAGAACAAGTTTTGGAACTTTGACCGTCTACACCTGTGGCACTACGCAAACTATTTATAAGTTTCAAATATTACTCTTTTCTGAACTCTCTATTCTTTGGAACAATTTTAACAGATGGCCAAGTCATGTTGGGTAAGAAAGATAATTATTATGGACACCTGTTAGAAGAAGTGCAAACAGGTTAAACTTGTCAGAAACAGATTCCACTGGTTCGGCCATGTTGCACGAATGGCCAACGAAATGCCTTTTCTATGAGGAGCTATTAAGTGGTTCCAAGGTTGGTCGTCCTCGGCTCAGACTCAAGGATACCTGTAAAAGTGCACTCAAATGTGGTGATGTACTTGACAAATGGAGTACTGCCATTGTTGATCGTCCAAAATGGAGAAAACTTGTTAACAACACCTGCCAGAGTGTCACTGCTAAGAAAATGGAACTGAACAAAAAACAATGTTCCAAAAGACGCACAAGGAATGATTGATTAATTTGAATTTAATTTTGTTGTTTCACGTGTTTGATATATATATATATATATATATATATATATATATATATATATATATATATATATATATATATATATATATATATATATATATATATATATATATATATATATATATATATATATATATATATATATATATATATATATATATATATATATATATATATATATATATATATATATATATATATATAATGATGAATCTAAACTTGCTACTTTAGATTTCACGCCCTTTATGATCATCAGGCAAGTGTGGTACTAAGTTAGAACCACACTTGCCTGATGAACTTAAAGTAGCAAATTTAGATTCGTTATCATTAATATTCTAGCTCTGCCTTGTGTATTGAGCTTCTTATCAACTAGAATTGGTATAACTTTGTATATATATGTATATATATATATATATGTATATATAATATATATATATATATATATATATGTATAGATATATATATATAAAATATATATATATATATAAATATATATATATATATATATATATATATATATATATATATATGAATATATATATATAAATGTATATATTTATATATAAATATATATATATAAATATATAGATATATATATATGAATATATAGATATATAGATATATATATATATATATATATATATATATATATATATGTAAATATATATGTAAATATATATATATATATATATATAAATATATTTTTAAATATAAAAATATATATTTATATATATATATATATATATATATATATATAAATATACATATATATATATATATATATATATATATAGTATCTTACACTTATCTTCAGGTTTCTTACAGGAAGGATCTTATAGCTCTCATTCATTGAGAAATCTAAAGAGGGATTGTATTCAATTTTCATCTTCAGTCATTTGTCTCTTGAGTTTTAAAGAATAATTTTATCTCAAAATTCTAAAACAATTTTAGCTGTTCATTTAATTTTTGAATGTGTAGATTACTTTTTTGTTGACGTTTCAAAACTATTGGCTTCATGATCACATAGTCAGATATGCGTGGTGTTAATTCCTTTATCAATACTGATTTTTTGCTGAGGAGTAAACTTGTTGATAGGTGATGCTCTGTTTATGGTAGTGGCAGAATTAAGGGAGCATTGGGGCACGTTCACCCATTGGCTGTAAAAAGGAAAGAAAATCCTTCAAATGCATAACACCTTAAGTCATATCTGGAACACAGGCAGTTACTTAGCCTTGGATAGCTAGAGTCCCATCCCATCAAAAATCCCTACAGCCAGTGACACTACGCCTGATGGACCTTATCACGATGTTGCATGTGGGCTATAGAACGGAAGGGCTTCACCTGATTGCAATGCTTTATTTCATACTGTTGATCTTAACATAATCTTTGTAGACCGAACTTTTCTGGTACCAGTCATATTTTGGAAATCTTACTGGCTTGCTGTAAACAAGGAAGATATTTGACATTGGGGCCTGATTTAATTTTTGTCCAAACAAACCTGTAAAAATGTAAGAGTATGTGTTACATCCTGGTTGCCCAAAACTATTTGTAACATGAGTGAAAAGGACAATTTTGTAGAATTATAGGAAAATTTAGGAAAATTTCTTGAAAATGAAATAAAATTTCCAGAAAGATAAAGTTCACGAGAATTAAAGAAATTTCTGGAAAATGAAAGAAATGTCACGAAAATTTGAAGAAATTTTTACGAAAAAGAAGGGAATTGAAGATTTCTTGATCTGATGGAAATACAATTTACCGCAAGTTTTCCATTTGCAAATAGGATTTTTTTTTAGGATTCTTGTCTCCTGAGAGGTGACCCTTCTTATGCACCTAGCATTACTTTTTGGATTTAAATGGCACTAACTTCAAATATGCTTAAATAAAACTTTAACATCAATTTCAAGATATTTTTAAGAGTTAAAGAAAAGTTATTAAGTTAACTGAGAATAGAATAAATGTAATGATACAAGAGATCAAAACTTAGGATTAAAGAAACTGCCATTGTTTTATTATCATAAATTTTTACCTACATGGTAAACCTAGTTATCAGCCTGATACATTTGTACTTAGGCCCTTGGGCCCCATTAGGAGCATAGACCTTCAACAAAGTCTCTTTAGCTTGCGTGATTTTGGGCCATCCTTTCCATTTTTTCCCCAGCTGAAACCTGTCTTCTATGCTCTACCTCAGTAGCACGTGTCCAGGCGTTTCAAAAAATTCTTACCAGGTGTAAAACTTTTTTGTGTGCCTTCTAAACCCGCTTCTAATATTACCTTTCTTGAACATTTACAAGGACTAAATTCATACCAAATGAACCCTTTCACTTGAGATAGCGAAATCCGGATACTTATTATGTGGCCAGGAAAATTGTATTTTAACCCTTTCCGGTGCTATAAAATGATCTATCATCAGCCCATCTGTAGGGGTAATGAGATGCTACCGACAGTGGAATATGTTTGAAACAGGGAACTGAGTTTTAGGGGCACCCTTCACTTATTTTGAAATACGGCAGTATGAATGACAGCAATGCGATATGGAAGTATCATGGCATAACTGAAGGGCAATTCCCAGGGGCTAATTTCTAACAAAAAACATGGGGGGCTCACAAAGAGAGTGCCAATTTTCGGGATATTTCCTTCATTTAAAAAAAAAGTTTATCCATTTTAGCATATTTTTGGCAAATTTTCGGAAACTTATTATTTTTCAGGCAATTTTCTTTAATTTTCGAAACATTTTCTTCCACTTCATCACAGTCAATTGATTTTATAGAACTTTCATCATTTTTGGAGGGGGGTGTGGGCTAATTCCCAAAGTCAGGTAATTTTTAACAAGGGAGGCTGAATCCCCTAGAAATCAGCCATGGCAATTGCCCAACCGAAATTTAATTAATTCGAAAATTGATTTTACATTTGCAGCCACGAAAGTTAAAAAATCGGAATATTTAGGCCATAATTATGAAAAATCACAACAAATTAGATCAAATTAGGTCAGTAGGACCAGCAGCGTAGGAAGATATTTTAAATTGGGGGAGGGGTGCTCAGATTTGATTTTTGTTCCAACAGACCTCATATGAATTTTGTTAGATTAAATTTAATTAAATTAGGTAAATATTAGATAAAGAGAGCCAAAAGTTCTCTTCATCGTCTGTAAAAAAAGTGGTATAATAATTTGATATATTTTAAGCGAAACCATATGTGTAGGAACGGAGTGGGGAGGGGGGGGCGTGCCCTCCCACTTTTCCGAAAAATGACAAAAGTGCTCCTCAATTACTGTCAAAGATGCAAGAACTGGTGGCGTACCCACACACTTCTAACCTGGAGGAGGGAGATGTATGACTTGGAAGTGCCCCCTAAAATGTCGTGCCCCACTTTTCGAAAGCTTCCTACACCCCTGAGTTAAACAATGATATATGCAGTGAAGGCTATGTCTCGGCCCCTCCAATAAATAAAGGTCTCCTACGGCCCACTATGATAACAGGCCCTATTTGTTCGAAAGCGCCCTTGCAATTATGAACAAAATTAGCAGCCATCGGAACTATATCTATCATCTATTGCTGTTGATTGTGCAGTTGGAACGTGATTTGATTATTGGAAGCCAAACTGGTTGGGGGCCTTGGGGCTAATTTGGTTTGATATCCCAGTGTAGAAAAAAGAATCTCAGACCTTTGTAAAATCCTTAATTTCCTTATAGTGGTGAATATATTTGGATGTTCAAAGTCAGATTCGTCGAGACTCAAGGAGAACAGTCGGCCCTACAAGATCAAAACACATAAAATCTTGCAATTGTTATCATAGGGCCCATCCAGAATATTAAAAATGTGTTTTTGTGCCGAATTACAGTAATCATGCACACTTTGCAATAAGAAAAGTAAATATGTGAAGGAAATCTGATTATTCAAAATAAATTTGTTAGAACTTTATTATTGGGGAAGGGGAGAAAGGGGTACTTGGCCGGGCTGTGAAACCCCGGTTTCTATGCCACTGAGGGATGGCGGAAAATGTTTGAATCTAGGGGCGCAAGATTTGAGGGGTACTTTTGGACTGACGTTCTTTGAAAGCTTGTGCAACAGCAAATTAGTTCTAGGAACAAAACCCCCCCCCCCCCCTTCCTTCCTGACAACCCCAGCGGAAAATTTCAATCCTTATTTGATCAGAAAATTACTGGTGAATCTTTTTTCCGTTTTTTCACTTGCAGGGAAGAAAATATTAGACATTTAGGACCAAAATTAAGAAAAATAGGACAATTATTATACCAAGATTGACAAAAATGGAAACAATTTTCCGAAAATAAAGGAAATTACCTGAAAAGTGAAGAATTCCCACTTTTTAAATGAAAGGAGCTTTCCCGCAAATTAAAAAAAAAAAATCCCCTAAATGGAAGGAATTTCCCGAAAATCGTAGAAAAGTGCCCCAAAATGAAAAAGTTTCCCGAAATTAAAGGGAAACTTCCCAAAAAGTGAAGAAAATTAACCGATTAGGTACAATCTTTGAAAAATTTGTGGTAAAATTCAAAATTGAGGAAAATATCCTGAAAAAAAAGAAATTTCCCCAAAATGAAAGAAAATTTCCTGAAAACCAAAAAAATATTCCCAAAAACCTAAGAAAATTCCCAATAATGAAGACAATTTCCTGAAAATGAGGAAAAATTAATTTATTACCTAATTTCTTGTCAATTTATAAACTTGGAAGAATCCCGTTGTCATATCCCGTTGTCATAATATTTCATACACCGTAACTTAAAAATTATCTTATGGTAAAAAAATAGGAGAGAGGCATAACTCCGGCCCCCTCTGGATCCACCCCTGTGATGTAGGGGTGTTGGACCACAACGTTGTCTTTTAGTCTTTCGGGAAGATTTGAATTAACAGATTACAGTGTTTGTGCACAATTTTCTTTTTGTGCGATATTTATGTTACTTTCTTTAATGAAAAGATCAGATATATAGATTTTGGAAGAGTACAGTTTTTCGAGGTTGAAAGGGGACGTTCCTTATCTATAAACCTGTCCTCTTTGTAAAGGCACTTTTCCTCTCTGAAGAAAGGAATTTATTAAACTTTTGAGGAAAGTAAAGAGGCAAGTTCCCCCTTTTCCTTCGCCTCTGGGTTTGATGATTACCCATACTGTACGTGGCGCATATAGAGTATGTGCATGTGACGTCACATGCACTTAGCTTGGTACCGGAAGAAAATGTTTGCGCAATGTCCACTGTACACGATTTATACTTACTGATAATGTAAAAACAGCGGCGGCGGAAGGAAAATATTAAATATTGGGGGCCCACAAAACAGGCGTAAATCAAAAAGAAAAAGAAAAAAGAATGTCCGTTAAGGTGATACCGAAGGTGTTAATACGAGTGCGTGGCGCGTGAGGTCTGGGTCCCACCTAAGGGCTCCTGGTGGGACCCAGCTCTCGCAAAATTGACATTTGAAGGGAAAAAAAGTACGTCACAACGCATAGGAAAAAAGGATATTATACAAGTCAAAATTTATGCCAAAGAGAGATATAATACAACATGTACAAAAAAAAAAATAGCATGAAAACGCATAAAGTGGAAACATATTGTTTTAGGTCACTCTTTGAAAACTATGTGTATTCTACAAGAAAAATGTTTGATAAGCTTCCAAAAATGTACTATTAACATGTGTAAATGTTGTTAAAATTTAAAACGAACCTGTTCTATATCCCGCCCCAATATTCCGCCCCCTATATCCCGCCCTATATCCCGCCCCTGTATCCCGCCCTATATCCTTTCCCCTATATCCGCCCCTATATCCCTCCCCTATATCCCGCCCCTATATCCCGCCCCTATATCTTTCGGTGTCTTACTTCATGTATTAAATACAATATCGCACAAAGTTTTAATATATCTGTATATTACTAATAGATTATTTTACATTTTCAAACTTTTCTCTGAAGAACGCCCTTTTGCTGATAAAGTGCTCTTTTGAAATCTAAATACATAATAAACACATGGAAGTTCAAAGCTTATTGAAGTACCGGAACGGTTCAGACCATTTGACAAATCTATAGCCTTCTCTTGGGGAAGAAAAAAACCTGATGTAGAACAACGCGTTCTCATTTAAATTTGTCTGAGGTGCAGAAATGAAGTGCTTTTTTATACGAAAACACGAACTTCTCCCAGGCTATGAGCCTACATAAAAAAGATATATATATTTGCACTCATAATATTCTACAAAAGTCTGCTGTTTAATGTAGGTTATTTGAAAGCAAGATTTTGCTGCAAAATTAACAGAATAAAACGGGCAGCTTTTAATTTATAAAGAACAATCAATCGGAGGTCTTAATACAATTATGATTTTACCCATGTTTTATGAATCAAGTGAAACACTTAACTTTCCAAAATGTTAGAAAATAAATATATCCGCTTTCAGGTATAGCCTTTTAGGCCAATAGTCAATAATGCCAACATCCAATAAAGCCAGTGGCGTGTTTAAAAAATGTTTTACTTCCCCCTCCCCCCCCCTCCTATCCCAAATGTTTCTTTTTCTTTGTCAAAGCCATGAATATAATTAACTGAAATATTAAATGAACCATATACAAAACAGATGTTGACATTTGTTTTAATCGTATTAACTGCTGCTAGTCGTTAATCAATTAATTTTGGACCAAAACTTTTACTGTTTGCAACAAAAATCCTCAATTTTGGGCCAAACATCGTTAATTTTGGCTCCAAAATCTTAAATTTTGGATAAAAATTCTTCAATAATCTTCAGCTTTGGACCAAAACTCTTACGTTTGGACCAAAATCTACAACATAGAGTCAAAAACTTGCAGATAGGGAGGTGAAAGTCTTAACATTAAGAGGGCCATGCCCCACCTGGCACCCCCACAAATATGCCTTCATCTTTTCGCCTGATGGGCAATTGCCAACATTTGCCTTGGCAAGGGATACAAGAGGGGTTACCTGTTAGGCGAGCAAGAACTGGAACATTTTCCATATGAAAAGTGCACTGATTAATTTACATAAAATGTTGTTGCTAATTAAGAAATCTCCTTGAATTTTTGGGAATTCTTGAATTTTCGGAAATTCCTCTTAAATTTTCAGGATTTTTTGTCTATTTCCGGGAATATTATTTTTCAGCTTTCCGCGAAATTGCTTTAACTTTTCGGGAAATTTCCGCGAAATTTCCTTCACTTTTCAGGAAATTTTCTTTATTCTCGTGAAATCTTTAATATCCAGAAAATGTATTTAATTTCCGGGAATTCTCTGTCAATTCGGAAAATTTTGAGGGAATATTGCCAAAATTTTCAACAATAATATATTACGCATTTTCCTTTAAATTTATACAATAATAATTTCATAATTTCCCTTCTTAATCGGGGAGAAGGAAAGTAACCGGGAAGTATAAACCATTTACGGGGAATAAAAAGAAGGGGGAGGGGAAGGCATGAATATGTGTTTCTCAGTAAGGGGCTTAAGCCCCCTCAAAAACAAAAAGCTAGACACGCCCCTGAATAAAGCCCGCTTATAACGTGTAAGAATCAGGTAAGAGAGGCGAGTTGTCATTAATCAGACGTATAATGCAAGCAATGATGACCATATCACTGGACATTTTCCATATTGGTCAGGGGGTCCAATACAGAAAATGTGTCACAAAAACTTCGAAGTTTTTGTTTTGTATAATTGAAGGTTGAAATTGTGGACTGCATGATCAGAGAACATATGAAATAAATTTCGGGGTGATTAAAAATATACTAAAAATATAAAAATTACAAATGATTATTGTCCTGGCCCCCCATTAAAAGTCCCCCCACCTCCCGCTTCCGCCGCCTATGAAAAAGCAGACAGACACTTTCGGTAATCGAGGAAAAATAGAAAATGCAAAAATAACCATTTTATAAACGCAAAATAACCAGAAATAAAGGGTTTTCAATTAAAAAATGTTCAATTTTGATATAAAAGATGTCAACACGGTGGAGGCAAACCAAAAGCGTATTTTGCTGTGCGTTCTTGTTTGTTCATGGTAAAATACGCTCTTGGTATGCGTAGTTTTATCGTGCGTCGTTTAAAAATACGCATATTGTACATGGCCTAAGGTTATAAAATCGGCTCGACGTTTCACTTTCTGTGTTAGAACGACATAAGTTTCTTTCCCCGATGACTTAATATTACGTACAATACTCAAAGTTACATAACATATTAAGAAAAGAAAATCATCGAAGAGACATAGTTTTACATAAAGTGACTTATAAAAATTTGTTATCGTTACAGTCAATAGAAATATTGCTTGTTTACTCGCAACTCAAAATGGCCTACGGAGTTGAAAACAAGATTTCCATTGTTCTCGCTCGATGTACAACGTGCGTATTTCTAAACGACGCGCGATATTATTACGCAAAGCAAAAGGTTGGCATACTTTGCTGTGCGCTCAAGCTGGTTGGTACGGTTTGTTTACTCGCAACTTGAATTTACGTCCTAATGCGAATGACGTCACGTAGGTGGTCATGCGGTTTGCGCACAATAAGCAGAACTTTCAGAGACCACAGTACGCGCATGTATACGCTTTGCAGTGAATGATTTTCATCTTAAAAATGTTCATTTTTGACATGAAAGATGCCAACACGTGGAGACAGACCAAAAACGAATTTTGCCGTTCGCTCATTTAATATTCCCTGACTTGTGAATGGATTATTTCTTTCGTGCAGCGTGCGTAAATTGGCGTCGACGTGCATAATCTATAGACGCGCGGTGTTTTCTGATAACCACACATATTCACATGACGAAATAAAGGATCTCTCTTCTTATTGGTTGAAAGTATGTTGTGGCTGCGCTGGTTGTCAAGAAATGTATAATATACCATTAAAACATCTTCTTATTGGTTGAAAGTATGTTGTGGCTGCGCTGGTTGTCAAGAAATGTATAATATACCATTAAACTTACCTAGGCCTACTTCCTGTGAGGACGTACTTTGACGGCTTCAAGAATTTGCGAAATTATGGTGAGTTTTTTCCCCTTTATTCTTGCTTTCAATTGTATCTGATACATTGTAGTAGCTATAGATTGAAGAGAATTAATATTTTTGAAGGTTTCTGGTCTTTTACGTTAAAGAATGAGGTTCTCTTAATTATCTCCCGTTTTCAAAAGGATGGAATTCATGCATGTTTATATTTAAATTATAACTTGGGCAATAGGGCCTAGCCTAGGCCTACTTGCTTACTGTGTATATTAGCCATGGGTAGTGCCAAGGTAGTCTGACAGTCAGATGTTATGCCTAGTCCAAGTTAGCTAACATCTGACAGTCTGAGACAGTCAGATGTTATGCCTAGTCTGGGCCTAGTTAGATAACATCTGACTAGACCCAGACTAGGCCTAGGCAGATGTTATCTGACTAGGCCCAGACTAGGCCTAGTCAGATGTTATCTGACTAGGCCCAGACTAGGCCTAGTCAGATGTTATCTGACTAGGGCCTAGTCAGATGTTATCTGACTAGGCCTAGTCAGATGTTATTTGACTAGGCCCAGACTAGGCCTAGTCAGATGTTATTTGACTAGGCCCAGACTAGGCCTAGTCAGATGTTATTTGACTAGGCCCAGACTAGGCCTAGTCAGATGTTATCTGACCAGGCATAGACTAGGCCTAGGCAGATGTTATCTGACCAGGCACAGACTAGGCCTAGGCAGATGTTATCGGACTAGGCCCAGACTACGCCTAGGTAGATGTTATCTGACTAGGCCCAGACTAGGTCTAGGTAGATGTTATCTGACTAGGCCCAGACTAGGTCTAGGTAGATGTTATCTGACTAGGCCCAGACTAGGTCTAGGTAGATGTTATCTGACTAGGCCTAGGTAGATGTTATCTGACTAGGCCTAGTTGATAATATAGGACGAAACATGTCGGTTTGGGATGGAGAAGTTAAGGCGCCTACATCAGGGCCGTACACATCAAGGTGGGGGAAGGGGGGAGGGGGGACAAGAAAATGGCTAGGCCTAGTTGTGGTCAAACAAAGCTCCAACATATAGTTTTGAAAACGTTCTATGGTTGGTTATTTTCTTATCTGACATTAACTTTTATCTGATCCAATCCCAGAAATAATGGAGACCTTCCTTTCTGAAACCACTGAGTTTTATTTTGAGAGAAGCAGTCTGGTGTCCCAACAAAAAGGGTATCATCGATTGAATTATTGCAAGCAGTCTCGTAAGTAAACATTGAAAATGCAGAATAATGTATAGCCTAGGCCCTATAGACTTTCTCTAGTTTGTTACATTTGATAGATTTGAACCCTTTAATAATTCAAAAGGTTACTGCAGCACAGCTACAGAGCCGAAAGTGCTGTACAAAAATCGTGATGCATGCATTTATGGATGCCATACTTGTTCCAGCATTGTCAACTATGCGAGGCCAGTGGAAAGTGCAGCGTGTATGCGACGAGTGAGTGAGTGATAACGGACTGAGTGATAGCATACTGGCTGGGCTGGGCGGAGAAAATGACAAGATACGATAGAGAGCGAGTTTTAAAATATCTCCCATTCCACTGAAAATTGTTGTTTTAACATTTCCGTTTAGATTAAATGGCGTTGTTCAGACATGAAAACCAGCAAACAGCCAAGTTTCTTTTAAAGATTTTTTTCATTTTTTTGGAGGATGGGAACCATTACCATTAAGAACAAAAGTCATAAATTACAGAAATAACGTTGAATCATTTTGTCACTAACTTTAGGCCTACCACTTGCGTTGTTCCAATTCTGCGAGATAATTCAAAATTAGATTGGCAAAACTTTCAGACGTTGGCATGATTTCACCATAGAATAGGTCTGTTTATTCTCAGTATACATGGGTTCTGGCATGCTTACTGTATACAAAATTTGAATCGATTGTTGGCCAAATCTTGAACATGTCGCATCGCTGGTCCTAATAAATTTTGAGGTAGGCCGAGGCTAACGTTAGACATACTCTGGGGATATTTCCACTATGGGCGGTGGGCATAGGCCCACTAGGTTAAATGTCAATTTAGAAAAAAATTACAACTTTTAGGTCTAAGTGGAATAATTCAATTAAAAACTAAAGTGTTAATCGTTAGCTATTTCAAAATCCCTAAAGAAAATTCTTAAAAAGGTATCCCAATTAAATTAAGAAGGGAGACTGAGCAGTCACAACCACTGTTCATCTTAGCTTACAATGACTCTAAATTTTTTCCTGAAGTTAACTAGAGTTACCTAAATTTACCCTACAACTTTAAAACTTAAATGTTTTGTATGTTTTAACAAAGATTTTAAAAGTAACTTGAAAATGATTAAATAATAAGAAAAAAAAAACATTAGCATTAAGGTAATACTGCAGTTACTATACTTTTATCAGCTTCACTTCACTAATTCATAGTACTTTTCAAAAAGATGCTCCAAGAACAAATATTATAAGTATTTGACACATTGAAAGATGAGTAGCACTTAAGTCAGAGAACCTTTAATTAATATTGCACATTTCATCAGGCTGACAATAGGTTAATTCAGTGAATATAATCATTTCAGTAACTTAAGTTTCACTTGTTCATAGAAAACTGAGGTAGGCCTACAGCTATTGAAACAAACATGTTGTAAGTGAATAATTTACACTTCATGTAAAATAATAGTTCATTTATACAGGGAGTTCTCAGTAGAAAATGGCAACTCCCTGTTTAATAGCATTATGATATATTAAAGATTATGCAGAAATAAGTGTATCTTTGTCGCCATATGCTCCAGACTTTACTGGTCAAGATGCCAAAGAGTGTCAATGGTGACAAATGATTTTTTATAACAAGCGGATATAGGCTTTAATACTGATACTTTTTTCCTTCTATATTATTATGACATCAACCTCGGCCTAGATGTTTCTCAATTAATTTTCTTTTTAATGGTAGGTCTATCAAATCTGCTTGATATTGTAGTTCAACTTCAAAACAATTAATTAAATAAAACAATCCCAATGCAAATCAGTTGTTAAGCTTAGCTTAAACATAATGCTATACGTGTTTTGATTTTTATTTAATTTACAATTTCACAAATATTTGTATACCTTTAAATATATTAGCCCATTATTTTTTCAAATTTCTGCATTATTTGTTCAACAACCTGCAAAATTTAGGATTTGAAATTAATCTTTACATTGTCCCATATTGGATAATGAGTTATAATGTTCTGTACAATATTTCAAACTTAATCCAGTGGGGCATAGGCGTACAATATGTGATTTAGAGACTGCCAATAGGTGTGTGTTTGCAAATGTATTTTTATTTGGAATAAAGCTGATTCTATGTAGTTTTATTAAGTATATACTGTACAATAATAACAAGCTTTCAACGTTGTTGCCTGTATTAAGAATTACAACAAAGTTTAAAAAAAAAGAAAAAAGTTGATGGCACTGTTATTAAAACAAACGTTAAGTATTACTTTGCATGAAACTAATTATTTTAGTTTAAATCAGTATGTATTTAGGCAATCATGTTTTTTTTTTGCAGAAAAAGGCCAAGCTTGAAAAATTGTTTGTGGAGTAACCCATCTTGTTTTAACAATGTGCATTGGTAGGTATGCAACAACTTTGTTTTAACAAAGTGCATTGGTAGGTATGCAACAATTTTGTTTTAACAATGTGCATTGGTAGGTATGCAACAATTTGTTTTAAAGGATGGCCTAATCTCTGCTAGAAATATATTATGAGATCTTCACATACAGCTCGTATATGACTGAATATGATTATTGATGGGTAAAATTATAAAGCCTATGTAATGAACATATGTGTAATGTATGTATTTACATGCTAAATTATAAACAGGGTTTTGCATGTAGACTGAGTTTTGATAATATTCTATGAAGATCATTTCAGGTACTAAAACTAGTATAAAACAGATTAATTCTACAGACATGATAAATTTTTCTGCAGATGTTCACCATGCTTGAAGAAATTGTCATCCATCTTCATTTGGGAATTCTTTGTGAAGGCAAATTAACTTATTGAAGGTATATATTTTTAATTTGCTTATATGTATAATATACATTTCTAACAGCTATTATTCAACACAAACAAACAGGCTTTTGATATGGAGCTCTACATTAAAACTTTACATATTTTATATAGTTGTATTACAGCTGACAGGTAACTTGTGAGCTTGTGGTTAACTGTGATGGATAATATCTATTGTACAGGTAAACTTATTAATTAGACATCTAAAGAAAACATCCAGTAGACATCTGAAGTAGATAAGAGTGACAATTTTTTTCAGGTTTAAAAAGGTGTCAGGTAGACATCTGAGGTTGATGCACATAAGAGTAGCAAATATTTGTCAGGTTTAACAAAATAATATCAGGAAGACATCCAAAGTAGATGTATATATTTATATATATAAATATATATAATAGTGACAAATAGTTGTCAGGTTTACCATATTTTATTATGTCAGCATGTAAAAAGGAATATTCTGGGCATAATTCAATTTGTATCTCTTTACCTCATTAGCAGCTTAAAGGTATAGGGTTGTGTATAAAAAAATAACTAAATTGTTTTAAAATATAAACCATCATAGTAGCAAAACATTTCATCAAAATCGGTTAAACATTGATTAAATCTCAAGCCACAATTTGCATACTTTATGTAAATTTTGTGATAAAAACCTAACTTACTACAGGCCAGGATGACCGTGATGTTTTCTTTAGTAAATCCTTTGTTACCTAAATGTCTTTCATAATTCATTGAAGTTGTGCTTAAAATTTTGACCTCGAAAATTTGATTAAAAAATTTTAGCGCTAAGAACTAAGACTAGGACATACAGCGCAGTGATTATCAAGAGATAAGGCTTTTTTGCGACAGAAAGTGGGATAAATAATAGGTTGCAAATATTTGCTCCCTGCTCTGATTGAAATGTTAATGGCTTTATAATGGTTTTAAGATTGAGCTAATAGTTGTAGGATACGAAAAGAATTCTGAATCTGAATCTGAATCGCTTAAGTCAGCAAAAATCCTTCAAGAGGACATATACGCCAACCAATGTAAAAAGTATGAGTAAAAGAACTAGTTAGCAATACAAGTGTTAGTAAGTTTAGCTTTGAAACAGTTGAGACTTGGTGCATGTACAATGTCTGACGGTAAAGCATTCCAATCCTTTAGTGTGTTAGGGAAGAAAGAGTGTTTATATACATTCTTTTTAGCATAGGGAACCTGAAAATTAAGGTCATGATTATTTCTTGTATTAGCTCTGACGGTGGGGATAAGTTCAACTTTATTGATGGCGACGAGATTGTTATTGATTTTATATAGCATATGTAGCCGGGTGTTGTATCTTCTTGTTTTTAGCAGGGGCCAATCTAATTTATGAAGCATGTTTTTTACACTAGATTTATAAGAGTAGTCTGCCATACATAACCTGGCTGCTCTCCTTTGAATAGATTCAAGTTTATCCACATCGCACTGGTGATGGGGGTCCCAGACTGCTGATGCGTACTCAAGTACTGGCCTGATTAGAGCTTTATAAGCAGTGGATTTAACATCGGTGGGACAGTATGAGAGGTTACATTTTAATAGGCCAAGTACAGAGTTAGCTTTCTTGGTTATGTTTATCCCATCTGAGTTTATTATCAATTTCAACACCTAGGTATGGATGGGAGTTGACATGGTTTAGTGGCAGGTTGCATATAAGGTAAAAGCAGGTGATTTAAAGCATTTCTTAGAGGAAATTGACAAAATGTAGCATTTAGAGGGGTTGAAATTCATTTGCCATTTGTTTTGCCATTGTTCAAGTTTGTTAAGATCATCTTGGAGGATTTGTTGGTCAGAGGGGTTATCAATTGTTCTGTACACAAGGCAGTCATCAGCAAACAGTCTAACTGTGCTGTTTACATTATCAGGGATGTCATTCATATATAAAAGGAAAAGTAAAGGACCCAAAACAGTACCTTGTGGTACACCGGATAAAACCTGTTTAGAATCAGAGATTTAACCATCACAGACAACACGCTGAATGCGGTTGTTGAGGAATGATGCAAACCAGGCCAGAAGATTTCCATCAATGCCATAGGCGGAAAGTTTGGATAACAGGCGCTGGTGTGGGACTTTATCAAAGGCTTTTGAGAAGTCAAGAATAGTCATAGAGATGTTACTGTTTTTGTTTAGAGATATCATTTATTGTTAAGAGGAGTTGTGTTTCAGTGGATCTTTTTCCTTGGAAGCCATGTTGTAAATCAGTTAAGATATTATGCTCATCAAGGAATTTCATAACATGTGAGTGGATTATATGCTCAAGGATTTTACTACAAACGCAGGTGAGTGAAATAGGTCTGTAATTAACTGGGTTTTGTTATTCACCTTTTTTAAAAACGCTACATATGTTTGCTTCTTTCCACTTGTTAGGGATAGTACCATTATCGACAGAGGTTTGAAAGAGATCACTTAGAATTTCATAGAGGTCATCAGCTATTTGGTCAGGACCTGAGGCTTTGTTGGGGTCTAGGTAATGCAGTTGCTTTTTGACACCCTCTGGAGTAATTATAAGTTGGTTTATTTTGCTGTTGGACAGTGGTTTAGTTACAGGGATTTGGGAGGTGTTTTCTTCTGTGAAAACATGTTTTCTTCTGTAAAAACACTGAAAAACTGGTCATTTAGAATGTTAGCTTTAGTTTTACTGTCATTGCAGAGTTCACCAATTTTTAGTAGATCAGATACACCTACAGAGTTACTTCTTAATCTTTTGATATAGGACCAGAATGCCTTTGTGTTTTCGTTAAGTAAGTTTTTAAGTTTATCACAGATGAAGGTGTTTCTAGCTTCTTTGAGGTTTATATGGACAGCCTTCCTAAAGCTCTTATAGGTAGTCCAGTCATTGGCTTGTTGATTAGTCTTAGCTTTTTTAAACTGTTTATGTTTTTTCCTGCAGAGACGGCGTTGGATACAGGTGAACCAGGGCAGATTTAGTTTAGTTGAGGTGAATTTGTGAGGTGTGTTTTTATCAATAATCAGTTTAATTTCCTGTTCAAAGAAATTCCATTTTCCATCAACATCAATGGAGTTATTGAATTGAGTATAATATTGCAGTTTAAATTTCATAAAGCAAAAGAAAAATCATAAAGAAAAAGAAAATTCCTTAGCTGCATTAACTTCGGTCACTATCACAGACTATTCTACTCATATTAGGCCTAGTAGTAGCATTAGGCATAGGCCTAATAGTTCATTTTAACTATTTAATCAATAATTCTAGAAAAATAACTGACGTCAATGAGGTTTTACTGCGCCTGATGACTGATTTATATCAGAGCCATTAAACTAACTTCTGTGCAAAAACAAAACAAACTTTCCACAATCACCAACTTGTATAAATCATTGGTCGAAGCTACTTGTACGGGCCCGAGCTCCCTGTACTGGTCCGAGCTCCCTGTACGGGTCCGAGCTCCCTGTATGGGTCCGAGCTCCCTGTACGGGTCCGAACTCCCTGTACTGGTCCGAGCTCCTGTACGGGTCCGAGCTCCCTGTACGGGTCCGAGCTCCTGTACAGGTCCGAGCTCCCTGTACTGGTCCGAGTTCCCTGTACTGGTCCGAGCCCCCTGTACTGGTCCAAGCCCACTGTACTGGTCCGAGCTCCCTGTACTGGTTTCCAGCTCCCTGTATTGATATTTATTTCTTATCTTGTATTGAAATATTCCTTAAAATTTATTTGTTGATATAATATGCGTTCTGATCTTCCTTTACTGGTCCGAGCTCCCTGTACTGGTCCGAGCTCCCTGTACTGGTCCGAGCTCCCTGTACGGGTCCAAGCTCCCTGTACTGGTCCGAGGCCCCTGTACTGGTCCGAGCTCCCTGTACTGGTCCGAGCTCCCTGTACGGGTCCGAGCTCCCTGTACGGGTCCGAGCTCCCCTGGTCCGGTCCGAGCCCCTGTACTGGTCCGAGCTCCCTGTACGGGTCCGAGCTCCTGTACCGGGTCCGAGCTCCCTGTACGGGTCCGAGCTCCCTGTACGGGTCCGAGCTCCCTGTACTGGTCCGAGCTCCCTGTACTGGTCCGAGCCCCTGTACTGGTCCCAGCCCACTGTACTGGTCCGAGCTCCCTGTACTGGTTCCAGCTCCCTGTACTGGTCCGAGCTCCCTGTACTGGTCCGGTCCGAGCTCCCTGTACGAGCTCCGACTGGTCGAGCTCCCCTGTACTGGTCCGAGCTCCCTGTACTGGTCCGAGCTCCCTGTACTGGTCCGAGCTCCCTGTACTGGTCCGAGCTCCCTGTACTGGTCCGAGCTCCCTGTACTGGTCCGAGCTCCCTGTACTGGTCCGAGCTCCCTGTACGGGTCCGAGCTCCCTGTACTGGTCCGAGCTCCCTGTACGGGTCCGAGCTCCTGCGGGTCCGAGCTCCCTGTGTTCTCCTAGAGCTCCCTGGTCCGAGCTCCCTGTACGGGTCCGAGCTCCCTGTACGGGTCCGAGCTCCCTGTACGGGTCCGAGCTCCCTGTACGGGTCCGAGCTCCCTGTACGGGTCAGAGCTTTCTGTACGGGTCCGAGCTTCCTGTACTGGGCCGTGCTCCTATACAATGTTTGTGTTCTTTTCATAGATGTATTGATATTTATTTCTTATCTTGTATTGAAATATTCCTTAAAATTTATTTGTTGATATAATATGACGTTCTGATCTTCCTTTACTGGTCCGAGCTCCCTGTACTGGTCCAGCTCCCTGTACTGGTCCGAGCTCCCTGTACTGGTCCGAGCTCCTGTACTGGTCCGAGCTCCCTGTACTGGTCCGAGCTCCCTGTACTGGTCCGAGCTCCTGTACTGGTCCGAGCTCCCTGGTCCGAGCTCCCTGTATTGAAATGGTCCGAGCTCCCTGTACTGGTCCGAGCTCCTGCTCCTGTACTGGTCCGAGCTCCCTGTACTGGTCCGAGCTCCTGTACTGGTCCGAGCTCCCTGTACTGGTCCGAGCTCCCTGTACTGGTCCGAGCTCCCCTGTACTGGTCCGATGGCTCCGAGCCCTGTACTGGTCCGAGCTCCCTGTGTGGTCCGAGCTCCTGTACTGGCGGCCCCTGTACTGGTCCGAGCTCCTGTACGGGTCCGAGCTCCCTGTACGGGTCCGAGCTCCCCTGCTCCTGCGGGTCCGAGCTCCTGTGCGGGGTCCCGGTCCGAGCTCCCTGTGCGGGTCCGAGCTCCTGTACGGTCCGAGCTCCCTGTACGGGTCCGAGCTCCTGTACTGGTCCGAGCTCCCTGTACTGGGGCTCCCTGAGAGCTCGGTCCGAGCTCTGTACTGGTCGAGCTCCCTGTACCGAGCTCCTGTACTGGTCCAGCTCCTGTACTGGGCCGTGCTCCTATACAATGTTTGTGTTCTTTTCATAGATGTATTGATATTTATTTCTTATCTTGTATTGAAATATTCCTTAAAATTTATTTGTTGATATAATATGACGTTCTGATCTTCCTTTACTGGTCCGAGCTCCCTGTACTGGTCCGAGCTCCCTGTACTGGTCCGAGCTCCCTGTACTGGTCCGAGCTCCCTGTACTGGTCCGAGCTCCCTGTACTGGTCCGAGCTCCCTGTACTGGTCCGAGCTCCCTGTACGGGTCCGAGCTCCCTGTACGGGTCCGAGCTCCCTGTACTGGTCCGAGCTCCTGTACTGGTCCGAGCTCCCTGGGTACTGGTCCGAGCTCCCTGTACTGGTCCGACTGGTCGAGCTCCCTGTACTGGTCCGAGCTCCCTGTACTGGTCCGAGCTCCCTGTACTGGTCCGAGCTCCCTGGTCCGAGCTCCCTGTACTGGTCCGAGCTCCCTGTACTGGTCCGAGCTCCCTGTACTGGTCCGAGCTCCCTGTACGGTCCGAGCTCCCTGTACGGGTCCGAGCTCCTGTACGGGTCCGAGCTCCCTGTACGGGTCCGAGCTCCTGTACGGGTCCGAGCTCCCTGCGGGTCCGAGCTCCCTGTACTGGTCCGAGCTCGAGCTCCTGTACGGGTCCGAGCTCCCTGTACTGGGTCCGAGCTCCCTGTACTGGGTCCGAGCTCCTATACAATGTTTGTGTTCTTTTCATAGATGTATTGATATTTAGCTTTCTTATCTTGTATTGAAATATTCCTTAAAATTTATTTGTTGATATAATATGCTTCTGTGCTGGTCCTTCCGAGCTCCCTGCTCCTGTACTGGTCCGAGCTCCCTGTACTGGTCCGAGCTCCTGTACTGGGCCGTGCTCCCTATACAATGTTTGTGTTCTTTTCATAGATGTATTGATATTTATTTCTTATCTTGTATTGAAATATTCCTTAAAATTTATTTGTTGATATAATATGACGATCTTCCTGATCTTCCTTACTGGTCCGAGCTCCCTGTACTGGTCCGAGCTCCCTGTACTGGTCCGAGCTCCTGTACTGGTCCGCTCCTGTACTGGTCCGAGCTCCCTGTACTGGTCCGAGCTCCCTGGTCCGAGCTCCTGTACGGGTCCGAGCTCCTGTACTGGTCCGAGCTCCCTGTACTGGTCCGAGCTCCCCTGTCCGAGCTCCCGGGTCCGGTCCGAGGCTCCTGTACTGGTCCGAGCTCCCTGTACTGGTCCGAGCTCCCTGTACTGGTCCGAGCTCCCTGTACTGGTCCGAGCTCCCTGTACTGGTCCGAGCTCCGAGCTCCCTGTACTGGTCCGAGCCCTGTACTGGTCCGAGCTCCTGTACTGGTCCGAGCTCCTGTACTGGTCCGAGCTCCCTGTACTGGTCCGAGCTCCTGTACGGGTCCGAGCTCCTGTACTGGTCCGAGCTCCTGTACGGGTCCGAGCTCCCTGTACGGGTCCGAGCTCCCTGTACTGGTCCGAGCTCCCTGTACGGGTCCGAGCTCCTGTACGGGTCCGAGCTCCTGTGGGTCCGAGCTCCCTGTGCTGGGTCCGAGCTCCCTGTACGGGTCCGAGCTTTCTGTACTGGGTCCGAGCTCCCTGTACTGGGCCGTGCTCCTATACAATGTTTGTGTTCTTTTCATAGATGTATTGATATTTATTTCTTATCTTGTATTGAAATATTCCTTAAAATTTATTTGTTGATATAATATGACGTTCTGATCTTCCTTTACTGGTCCGAGCTCCCTGTACTGGTCCGAGCTCCCTGTACTGGTCCGAGCTCCTGTACTGGTCCGAGCTCCTGTACTGGTCCGAGCTCCCTGTACTGGTCCGAGCTCCCTGTACTGGTCCGAGCTCCCTGTACGGGTCCGAGCTCTCTGTACGGGTCCGAGCTCCCTGTACGGGTCCGAGCTCCCTGTACGGGTCCGAGCCCCCTGTACTGGTCCGAGCTCCCTGTACTGGTCCGAGCTCCCTGTACTGGTCCGAGCTCCCTGTACTGGTCCGAGCTCCCTGCTCGAGCTCCCTGTACTGGTCCGAGCTCCCTGTACTGGTCCGAGCTCCCTGTACTGGTCCGAGCTCCCTGTACGGGTCCGAGCTCCCTGTACTGGTCCGAGCTCCCTGTACTGGTCCGAGCTCCCTGTACTGGTCCGAGCTCCCTGTACTGGTCCGAGCTCCTGTACGGGTCCGAGCTCCCTGTACGGGTCCGAGCTCCCCGGGTCCGAGTGGGTCCGAGCTCCTGTACGGGTCCGAGCTCCCTGTACGGGTCCGAGCTCCCTGTACGGGTCCGAGCTTTCTGTACGGGTCCGAGCTCCCTGTACTGGGCCGTGCTCCCTATACAATGTTTGTGTTCTTTTCATAGATGTATTGATATTTATTTCTTATCTTGTATTGAAATATTCCTTAAAATTTATTTGTTGATATAATATGACGTTCTGATCTTCCTTTACTGGTCCGAGCTCCCTGTACTGGTCCGAGCTCCCTGTACTGGTCCGAGCTCCTGTACTGGTCCGGCTCCCTGTACTGGTCGAGCTCCTGTACGGGTCCGAGCTCTCCTGTACTGGTCCGAGCTCCCTGTACAGTCCGAGCTCCTGTACGGGTCCGAGCTCCTGTGGGTCCGAGCTCCCTGTACGAGGTCGGAGCTCCCGGGTCCGAGCTCCCTGTACGGGTCCGAGCTCCCTGTCGGGTCCAGCTCCTGTACTGGTCCGAGCTCCCTGTACTGGTCCGAGCTCCTGTACTGGTCCGAGCTCCCTGTACTGGTCCGAGCTCCCTGTACTGGTCCGAGCTCCCTGTAGCTCCTGGTCCGAGCTCCCTGTACTGGTTGAGCTCCCTGGTCCGAGCTCCCTGCTGGTCCGAGCTCCCTGTACGGGTCCGAGCTCCTGTTCGGTGAGCTCCCTGTACTGGTCCGAGCTCCCTGTGCGGGTCCGAGCTCCCTGTCCTGTGGTCCGAGCTCCCTGTACGGGTCCGAGCTCCTGTGTAGTCCGAGCTGGTCCGAGCTCCCTGGGTCCAGGCTCCGGGTCCGAGCTCCTGACTGGCGAGACCCCCCCCTGTACTGGTCCGAGCTCCCTGTACGGGTCCGAGCTCCCTGTTCGGGTCCGAGCTCCCTGTACCGGTCCGAGCTCCCTGTACCGGTCCGAGCTCCCTGTACCGGTCCGAGCTCCCTGTACCGGTCCGAGCTCCCTGGCTCCTGTGGGTCCGAGCTCCTGTCGGGTCCGAGCTTTCTGTACTGGGTCCGAGCTCCTGTACTGGGCCGTGCTCCCTATACAATGTTTGTGTTCTTTTCATAGATGTATTGATATTTATTTCTTATCTTGTATTGAAATATTCCTTAAGATTTATTTGTTGATATAATATGCCGTTCTGATCTTCCTTTACTGGTCCGAGCTCCCTGTACAGGTCCTAGCTCCCTGTACTGGTCCGAGCTCCCTGTACTGGTCCGAGCTCCCTGTACTGGTCCGAGCTCCCTGTACTGGTCCGAGCTCCCTGTACGGGTCCGAGCTCCCTGTACTGGTCCGAGCTCCCTGTACGGGTCCGAGCTCCCTGTACGGGTCCGAGCCCCTGTACGGGTCCGAGCTCCTGTACTGGTCCGAGCTCCTGTACGGTCCGAGCTCCCTGGTCCGAGCTCCTGTACTGGTCCGGTCCAGCTCCTGCTGGTCCGAGCTCCCTGTACGGTCCGAGCTCCCTGTACGGGTCCGAGCTCCTGTACTCCGAGCTCCCTGTACAATGGGTCCGAGCTCCCTGTACTGGTCCGAGCTCCTGTACTGGTCCGAGCTCCCTGTCCGAGCTCCCTGTACGGGTCCGAGCTCCCTGTACTGGTCCGGCTCCTGTGCGGGTCCGAGCTCCTGCGGGTCCGAGCTCCTGTACGGGTCCGAGCTCCCTGCTCCCTGTCCGAGCTCCTGTACGGGGTCCCGAGCCCCCTGTATTGCTTAAAATTTATTTGTTGATATAATATGGTCTGAGCTCCCTGTACTGGTCCGAGCTCCTGTACTGGTCCGAGCTCCTGTACTGGTCCGAGCTCCTGTGCTGGTCCGAGCTCCTGTACTGGTCCGAAGCTCCTGTACTGGTCCGAGCTCCCTGTACGGGTCCGAGCTCCTGTAGCTCCCTACTGGTCCGAGCTCCCTGTACTGGTCCGAGCTCCTGTACGGGTCCGAGCTCCCTGTACTGGTCCGAGCTCCCTGTACTGGTCCGAGAGCTCCCTACTGGTCCAGAGCCCTGTACTGGTCCGAGCTCCCTGTACGGGTCCGAGCTCCTGTACGGGTCCGAGCTCCCTGTACTGGTCCGAGCTCCCTGTACTGGTCCGAGCTCCTGTACGGGTCCGAGCTCCCTGCTCCCTGTACCGGCATGAGCTCCTGGGTCCGAGCTCCCTGTACGGGTGCTCCTGTACGGGTCCGAGCTCCTGTACGGGTCCGAGCTCCCTGTACGGGTCCGAGCTCCCTGTACGGGTCAGAGCTTTCTGTACGGGTCCAGCTCCTGTACTGGGCCGTGCTCCTATACAATGTTTGTGTTCTTTTCATAGATGTATTGATATTTATTTCTTATCTTGTATTGAAATATTCCTTAAAATTTATTTGTTGATATAATATGACGTTCTGATCTTCCTTTACTGGTCCGAGCTCCCTGTACTGGTCCGAGCTCCCTGTACTGGTCCGAGCTCCTGTACTGGTCCGAGCTCCCTGTACTGGTCCGAGCTCCGAGCCCTGTACTGGTCCGAGCTCCCTGTACGGGTCCGAGCTCCTGTACTGGTCCGAGCTCCCTGTACGGGTCCGAGCTCCTGTACGGGTCCGAGCTCCTGTACTGGTCCGAGCTCCCTGTAGCTCCCTGGTCCGAGCTCCCTGTACGGGTCCGAGCCCTGTACTGGTCCGGCTCCCTGTACGGGTCCGAGCTCCCTGTACTGGTCCGGCTCCTGTCTGGTCGAGGCTACGGGTCCCTGTACTGGGTCCGAGCTCCCTGTACTGGTCTTTTCATAGATGTATTGCTTTATCTTGTATTGAAATATTCCTTAAAATTTATTTGTTGGTCGTTCTGAGCTCCCTGTACTGGTCCTGAGGTCCTCCCTGTACTGGTCCGAGCTCCCTGTACTGGTCCGAGCTCCCTGTACTGGTCCGAGCTCCCTGTACTGGTCCGAGCTCCCTGTACGGGTCCGAGCTCCCTGTACGGGTCCGAGCTCCCTGGTCCGAGCTCCCTGTACGGGTCCGAGCTCCTGTACTGGTCCGAGCTCCTGTACTGGTCCGAGCTCCCTGTACGGGTCCGAGCTCCCTGTACGGGTCCGAGCTCCCTGTACGGGTCCGAGCTCCCTGTACGGGTCAGAGCTTTCTGTACGGGTCCGAGCTTTCTGTACTGGGCCGTGCTCCCTGTACTGGGCCGTGCTCCCTATACAATGTTTGTGTTCTTTTCATAGATGTATTGATATTTATTTCTTATCTTGTATTGAAATATTCCTTAAAATTTATTTGTTGATATAATATGACGTTCTGATCTTCCTTTACTGGTCCGAGCTCCCTGTACTGGTCCGAGCTCCTGTACTGGTCCGAGCTCCCTGGTCCGAGCTCCCCTGGTCCGAGCTCCCTGTACTGGTCCGAGCTCCCTGTACTGGTCCGAGCTCCCTGTACTGGTCCGAGCTCCCTGTACGGGTCCGAGCTCCCTGTACGGGTCCGAGCTCCCTGTACGGGTCCGAGCTCCCTGTACGGGTCCGAGCTCCCTGTACTGGTCCGAGCTCCCTGTACGGGTCCGAGCTCCCTGTGCGGGTCCGAGCTCCCTGTACCGGTCCGAGCTCCCTGTACTGGTCCGAGCTCCCTGTACTGGTCCGAGCTCCCTGTACTGGTCCCCTGTACTGGTCCGAGCTCCCTGTACTGGTCGGGTCCGAGCTCCCTGTGCGGGTCCGAGCTCCCTGTACTGGTCCGAGCTCCTGTACTGGTCCGAGCTCCCTGTACCGGTCCGAGCTCCCTGTACCGGGTCCGAGCTCCCTGTACTGGTCCGAGCTGGTCCGAGCTCCTGTACTGGTCCGAGCTCCCTGTACTGGTCCGAGCTCCCTGTACGGGTCCGAGCTCCCTGTACGGGTCCGAGCTCCTGAGCTGGTCCGAGCTCCCTGTACTGGTCCGAGCTCCCCTGTACGGGTCCGAGCCCCCTGTACTGGTCCGAGCTCCCTGTACGGGTCCGAGCTCCCTGTACGGGTAGCTCTGGTCCGAGCTCCCTGTACGGGTCCGGCGAGCTCCTGTACGGGTGCGGGTCCGAGCTCCTGTACTGGTCCGAGCTCCCTGTACGGGTCCGAGCTCCCTGTACGGGTCCGAGCTCCCTGTACGGGTCAGAGCTCCCTGTACGGGTCAGAGCTTTCTGTACTGGGCCGTGCTCCCTGTACTGGGCCGTGCTCCCTATACAATGTTTGTGTTCTTTTCATAGATGTATTGATATTTATTTCTTATCTTGTATTGAAATATTCCTTAAAATTTATTTGTTGATATAATATGACGTTCTGATCTTCCTTTACTGGTCCGAGCTCCCTGTACTGGTCCGAGCTCCCTGTACTGGTCCGAGCTCCCTGTACTGGTCCGAGCTCCCTGTACTGGTCCGAGCTCCCTGTACTGGTCCGAGCTCCCTGTAAGGGTCCGAGCTCCTGTACTGGTCCGAGCTCCTGTACTGGTCCGAGCTCCCTGTACTGGTCCGAGCTCCCTGTACTGGTCCGAGCTCCCTGTACTGGTCCGAGCTCCCTGTAAGGGTCCGAGCTCTTTGTACGGGTCGGAGCTCCCTGTACGGGTCCGAGCTCCCTGTACGGGTCCGAGCTCCCTGTACTGGTCCGAGCTCCCTGTACTGGTCCGAGCTCCCTGTACTGGTCCGAGCTCCCTGTACGGGTCCGAGCTCCGGAGCCCTGTACGGGTCCGAGCTCCCCTGTACGGGTCCGAGCTCCTGTACGGGTCCGGTCCGGGTCCGAGCTCCCTGTGCGGGTCCGAGCTCCCTGTACGGGTCCGAGCTCCTGTCGGTCCGAGTCCGACTGGGCTCCCTGTACGGGTCAGAGCTTTCTGTACGGGTCCAGCTCCTGTACTGGGCCGTGCTCCTATACAATGTTTGTGTTCTTTTCATAGATGTATTGATATTTATTTCTTATCTTGTATTGAAATATTCCTTAAAATTTATTTGTTGATATAATATGACGTTCTGATCTTCCTTTACTGGTCCGAGCTCCTGTACTGGTCCGAGCTCCCTGTACTGGTCCGGCTCCCTGTACTGGTCCGAGCTCCCTGTACTGGTCCGAGCTCCCTGTACTGGTCCGAGCTCCCTGTACTGGTCCGAGCTCCTGTACTGGTCCGAGCTCCCTGTACTGGTCCGAGCTCCTGTGCGGGTCCGAGCTCCTGTACGGGTCCGAGCTCCTGTACTGGTCCGAGCTCCCTGTACGGGTCCGGCTCCCTGTACGGGCGAGCTCCTGTACGGGTCCGAGCTCCCTGTACGGGTCCGAGCTCCCTGTACGGGTCCGGCTCCTGTACTGGTCCGAGCTCCCTGTACTGGTCCGAGCTCCCTACAATGTTTGGTCCGAGCTCCCTGTACGGGTCCGAGCTCCTGTACGGGTCCGAGCTCCCTGTACTGGTCCGGGTCCGAGCTCCCTGTACGGGTCCGAGCTCCCTGTACGGGTCCGAGCTCCCTGTACGGGTCCGAGCTCCTGTACCGGGTCCGAGCTCCTGTACTGGTCCTGCTTCCTGTACTGGTCCGAGCTCCTGTACGGGTCCGAGCTCCCTGTACTGGTCCGAGCTCCTGTACGGGTCGAGCCCTGTACTGGGTCCGAGCTCCCTGTACTGGTCCGAGCTCCCTGTACTGGTCTGGTCCGAGCTCCCTGTACTGGTCCGAGCTCCCTGTACTGGTCCGAGCTCCTTCCGGGTGCTCCCTGCACTGGTCCGAGCTCCCTGTACTGGCTCCGAGCTCCTTTACTGGTCCAGCTCCTGTACTGGTCCGAGCTCCCTGTACGGGTCCGAGCTCCTGTACTGGTCCGAGCTCCTGTACGGGTCCGAGGCTCCTGTAGCTCCTGGGTCCGAGCTCCCTGTACGGGTCCGAGCTCCTCCGGGTCCGAGCTCCCTGTACTGGTCCGAGCTCCCTGTACGGGTCCGAGCTCCTGTACTGGTCCGAGCTCCCTGTACGGGTCCGAGCTCCCTGTACACGGGTCCGAGCTCCTGTACGGGTCCGAGCTCCCTGTACTGGTCCGAGCTCCCTGTACTGGTCCGAGCTCCCTGTACTGGTCCGAGCTCCCTGTACTGGTCCGAGCTCCCTGTATCTTGGTCCGAGCTCCCTGTACTGGTCCGAGCTCCCTGTACGGGTCCGAGCTCCTGTACTGGTCCGAGCTCCTGTACTGGTCCGAGCTCCCTGTACTGGTCCGAGCTCCCTGTATAGGGTCCGAGCTCCCTGTACTGGTCCGAGCTCCTGTACTGGGTCCGAGCTCCCTGTACTGGTCCAATGTTTGGCTCCCTGTACTGGTCCGAGCTCCTTAGCTTTATTTTGGTATTGGGTCCGAGCGGGTCCGAGCTCCTGTACTGGTCCGAGCTCCTGCTGGTCCGGGTCCGAGCTCCTGTACGGGTCCGAGCTCCTGTACTGGTCCGAGCTCCCTGTACTGGAGCTCCTGTACGGGTCCGAGCTCCCTCTACTGGGCCGAGCTCCCTGTACTGGTCCGAGCTCCCTGTACTGGTCCGAGCTCCCTGTACTGGTCCGAGCTCCCTGTACTGGTCCGAGCTCCCTGTACTGGTCCGAGCTCCCTGTACGGGTCCGAGCTCCCTGTACGGGTCCGAGCTCCCTGTACGGGTCCGAGCTCCCTGTACGGGTCCGAGCTCCCTGTACGGGTCCGAGCTCCCTGTACGGGTCCGAGCTCCCTGTACGGGTCCGAGCTCCCTGTAGCTCCCTGGGTCCGAGCTCCCTGTACGGGTCCGAGCTCCCTGTACGGGTCCGAGCTCCCTGTACGGGTCCGAGCTCCCTGTACGGGTCCGAGCTCCCTGTACGGGTCCGAGCTCCCTGTACGGGTCAGAGCTTTCTGTACGGGTCCGAGCTTCCTGTACTGGGCCGTGCTCCCTATACAATGTTTGTGTTCTTTTCATAGATGTATTGATATTTATTTCTTATCTTGTATTGAAATATTCCTTAAAATTTATTTGTTGATATAATATGACGTTCTGATCTTCCTTTACTGGTCCGAGCTCCCTGTACTGGTCCGAGCTCCCTGTACTGGTCCGAGCTCCCTGTACTGGTCCGAGCTCCCTGTACTGGTCCGAGCTCCCTGTACTGGTCCGAGCTCCCTGTACTGGTCCGAGCTCCCTGTACTGGTCCGAGCTCCCTGTACGGGTCCGAGCTCCCTGTACGGTCCGAGGGTCCGAGCTCCCTGTACTGGTCCGGTCCTGTACGGGCTCCCTGTACTGGTCCGAGCTCCCTGTACTGGTCCGAGCTCCCTGTACTGGTCCGAGCTCCCTGTACTGGTCCGAGCTCCCTGTACTGGTCCGAGCTCCCTGTACTGGTCCGAGCTCCCTGTACTGGTCCGAGCTCCCTGTACGGGTCCGAGCTCCCTGTACTGGTCCGAGCTCCTGCTCCCTGTACGGGTCCGAGCTCCTGTACTGAGCTCCCCTGTCCGCGGGTCCGAGCTCCCCTGGTCCGAGCTCCCTGTACTGGTCCGAGCTCCTGTACGGGTCCGAGCTCCCTGTTTGGGTCCGAGCTCCCTGCTCCCCTGGTCCGAGCTCCCTGTACGGGTCCGAGCTCCTGTACTGGTCCGAGCTCCCTGTACTGGTCCGAGCTCCTGTACTGGTCCGAGCTCCTGTACGGGTCCGAGCTCCCTGTACGGGTCCGAGCTCCCTGTACTGGTCCGAGCTCCCTGTACGGGTCCGAGCTCCCTGTACGGGTCCGAGCTCCTGTAGCTCCTGTGGGTTAGAGCTTTCTGTACGGGTCCCAGCTTCCTGTACTGGGCCGTGCTCCCTATACAATGTTTGTGTTCTTTTCATAGATGTATTGATATTTATTTCTTATCTTGTATTGAAATATTCCTTAAAATTTATTTGTTGATATAATATGACGTTCTGATCTTCCTTTACTGGTCCGAGCTCCCTGTACTGGTCCGAGCTCCTGTACTGGTCCGAGCTCCCTGTACTGGTCCGAGCTCCTGTACTGGTCCGAGCTCCTGTACTGGGTCCTGAGCTCCCTGTACTGGTCCGAGCTCCCTGTACGGGTCCGAGCGGGTCCGAGCTCCCTGTACTGGTCCGAGCTCCCTGTACTGGTCCGAGCTCCCCTGTACTGGTCCGAGCTCCCTGTACTGGTCCGAGCTCCCTGTACTGGTCCGAGCTCCCTGTACTGGTCCGAGCTCCCTGTACGGGTCCGAGCTCCCTGTACGGGTCCGAGCTCCCTGTACGGGTCCGAGCTCCCTGTACGGGTCCGAGCCCCTGTACTGGTCCGAGCTAGCCCCCTGTACGGGTCCGAGCTCCCTGTACTGGTCCGAGCTCCTGTACTGGTCCGAGCTCCTGTACGGGTCCGAGCTCCCTGTACTGGTCCGAGCTCCTGTACTGGTCCGGCTCCCTGTACTGGTCCGAGCTCCCTGTACTGGTCCGAGCTCCCTGTACTGGTCCGAGCTCCTGTACGGGTCCGAGCTCCCTGTACTGGTCCGTACTGGCTCCCTGTACTGGTCCGAGCTCCCTGTACTGGTCCGAGTGGTCCGAGCTCCTGTACGGGTCCGAGCTCCCTGTACTGGTCCGAGCTCCCTGTACGGGTCCGAGCTCCTGTACGGGTCCGGTCCTGTACGGGTCCGAGCTCCTGTACTGGGCCGAGCTCCCTATACAATGTTTGTGTTCTTTTCATAGATGTATTGATGTTTATTTCTTATCTTGTATTGAAATATTCCTTAAGATTGATTTGTTGATATAATATGCCGTTCTGATCTTCCTTTACTGGTCCGAGCTCCCTGTACTGGTCCGAGCTCCTGTACTGGTCCGAGCTCCCTGTCCGAGCTCCCTGTACTGGTCCGAGCTCCCTGTACTGGTCCGAGCTCCTGTACTGGTCCGAGCTCCTGTACTGGTCCGAGCTCCCTGTACTGGTCCGAGCTCCCCGGGTCCGAGCTCCCTGTTGGTCCGAGCTCCTGTGCGGGTCCGAGCTCCCTGTACGGGTCCGAGCTCCCCTGGTCCGAGCTCCCTGTACTGGTCCGAGCTCCTGTACTGGTCCGAGCTCCTGTCTGGTCTTGGTCCGAGCTCCCTGTACTGGGGATCTCCCTTACTGGTCCGAGCTCCCTGTACTGGTCCGAGCTCCCTGTACTGGTCCGGAGCTCCCTGTACTGGTCCGAGCTCCCTGTACGGGTCCGAGCTCCCTGTGCTGGTCCGAGCTCCCTGTACGGGTCCGAGCTCCCTGTACTGGTCCGGCTCCCTGTACGGGTCCGAGCTCCCCTGGTCCGAGCTCCCTGTACGGGTCCGAGCTCCCTGTACGGGTCCGAGCTCCCTGTACGGGTCCCTGTACGGAGCTCCCCTGTAGCTCCTGGGTAGAGCTCCCTGTACTGGTCCGAGCTCCCGGGTCCCAGCTCCTGTACTGGGCCGTGCCCTATACAATGTTTGTGTTCTTTTCATAGATGTATTGATATTTATTTCTTATCTTGTATTGAAATATTCCTTAAAATTTATTTGTTGATATAATATGACGTTCTGATCTTCCTTTACTGGTCCGAGCTCCCTGTACTGGTCCGAGCTCCCTGTACTGGTCCGAGCTCCCTGTACTGGTCCGAGCTCCCTGTACTGGTCCGAGCTCCCTGTACTGGTCCGAGCTCCCTGTACGGGTCCGAGCTCCTGTACGGGTCCGAGCTCCCTGTACTGGTCCGAGCTCCCTGTACGGGTCCGAGCTCCCTGTACGGGTCCGAGCTCCTGTACTGGTCCGAGCTCCCTGTACTGGTCCGAGCTCCTGTACTGGTCCGAGCTCCTGTACTGGTCCGAGCTCCCTGTACTGGTCCGAGCTCCTACTGGTCCGACTGGTCCGAGCTCCCTGTACGGGTCCGACTGGCTCCCTGTACTGGTCCGAGCTCCCTGTACTGGTCCGAGCTCCCTGTAAGGGTCCGAGCTCTTTGTACGGGTCGGAGCTCCCTGTACGGGTCCGAGCCCCCTGTACGGGTCCGAGCCCCCTGTTCGGGTCCGAGCTCCCTGTACTGGTCCGAGCTCCCTGTACCGGTCCGAGCTCCCTGTACCGGTCCGAGCTCCCTGTACCGGTCCGAGCTCCCTGTACCGGTCCGAGCTCCCTGTACCGGTCCGAGCTCCCTGTACCGGTCCGAGCTCCTGTACGGGTCCGAGCTCCCTGTACTGGTCCGAGCTCCTGTACGGGTCCGAGCTCCCCTGAGCTGTACTGGTCAGAGCTCCTGTACTGGTCCGAGCTCCCTGTACTGGTCCGAGCTCCCTCTACTGGTCCGAGCTAGCTCCCTCTACTGGTCCGAGCTAGCTCCCTCTACTGGTCCGAGCTCCCGGTACTGGTCCGAGCTCCCCGTACTGGTCCGAGCTCCCCGTACTGGTCCGAGCTCCCCGTACTGGTCCGAGCTCCCCGTACTGGTCCGAGCCCCTGTACTGGTCCGAGCTCCTGTACTGGTCCGAGCTCCTGTACTGGTCCGAGCTCCCTGTTACGGGTCCGAGCTCCCTGTACTGGTCCGAGCTCCCTGGTCGACGGGTCCGAGCTCCCTGTACGGGTCCGAGCTCCCTGTACGGGTCCGAGCTCCCTGTACGGGTCCGAGCTCCCTGTACGGGTCCGAGCTCCTGTACGGGTCCGAGCTCCCTGTACGGGTCCGAGCTCCCTGTACGGGTCCGAGCTCCCTGTACGGGTTAGAGCTTTCTGTACGGGTCCGAGCTCCCTGTACTGGGCCGTGCTCCCTATACAATGTTTGTGTTCTTTTCATAGATGTATTGATATTTATTTCTTATCTTGTATTGAAATATTCCTTAAAATTTATTTGTTGATATAATATGACGTTCTGATCTTCCTTTACTGGTCGAGCCCCTGTACTGGTCCGAGCTCCCTGTACTGGTCCGAGCTCCTGTACTGGTCCGAGCTCCTGTACTGGTCCGAGCTCCTGTACTGGTCCGAGCTCCCTGTACTGGTCCGAGCTCCCTGTACTGGTCCGAGCTCCCTGTACGGGTCCGAGCTCCCTGTACGGGTCCGAGCTCCCTGTACGGGTCCGAGCTCCCTGTACGGGTCCGAGCTCCCTGTACTGGTCCGAGACCCCTGTACTGGTCCGAGCTCCCTGTACTGGTCCGAGCTCCTGTACTGGTCCGAGCTCCTGTACTGGTCCGAGCTCCTGTACTGGTCCGAGCTCTTACTGGTCCCTGTATGGTCCGATAGCTCCCTGTAGCTCCCGGGTCCGAGCTCCTACGGGTCGAGCTCCTGTATTGGGTCCGAGCTCCTGTATGGTCCGAGCTCCTGTACTGGTCCGAGCTCCCTGTACGGGTCCGAGCTCCTGTACTGGTCCGAGCTCCCTGTACGGGTCCGAGCTCCTGTACTGGTCCGAGCTCCCCTGCTACTGGTCCGAGCTCCCTGTACGGGTCCGAGCGTCCTGTACGGGTCCGAGCTCCCTGTACGTGTTAGAGCCTTCTGTACGGGTCCGAGCTCCCTGTACTGGGCCATGCTCCCTATACAATGTTTGTGTTCTTTTTATAGATGTATTGATATTTATTTCTTATCTTGTTTTTAAATATTCCTTAAAGTTTACTTGTTGATATAATATGACGTTCTGATCTTTCTTTACTGGTCCGAGCTCCCTGTACTGGTCCGAGCTCCCTGTACTGGTCCGAGCTCCCTGTACGGGTCCGAGCTCCCTGTACGGGTCCGAGCTCCCTGTACTGGTCCGAGCTCCCTGTACTGGTCCGAGCTCCCTGTACGGGTCCGAGCTCCCTGTACGGGTCCGAGCTCCCTGTACGGGTCCGAGCTCCCTGTACTGGTCCGAGCTCCCTGTACGGGTCCGAGCTCCCTGTACGGGTCCGAGCTCCCTGTACTGGTCCGAGCTCCCTGTACTGGTCCGAGCTCCCTGTACTGGTCCGAGCTCCCTGTACGGGTCCGAGCTCCCTGTACGGGTCCGAGCTCCCTGTACCGGTCCGAGCTCCCCGTACTGGTCCGAGCTCCCTGTACAGGTTAGAGCTTTCTGTACGGGTCCCAGCTTCCTGTACTGGGCCGTGCTCCCTATACAATGTTTGTGTTCTTTTCATAGATGTATTGATATTTATTTCTTATCTTGTATTGAAATATTCCTTAAGATTTATTTGTTGATATAATATGCCGTTCTGATCTTCCTTTACTGGTCCGAGCTCCCTGTACAGGTCCGAGCTCCCTGTACTGGTCCGAGCTCCCTGTACTGGTCCGAGCTCCCTGTACTGGTCCGAGCTCCCTGTACTGGTCCGAGCTCCCTGTACTGGTCCGAGCTCCCTGTACGGGTCCGAGCTCCCTGTACGGGTCCGAGCTCCCTGTACGGGTCCGAGCTCCCTGTAGCTCCGGGTCCGAGCTCCTGTACTGGGCTCCTGTACGGGTCCGAGCTCCCTGTACTGGTCCGAGCTCCCTGTACGGGTCCGAGCTCCCTGTACGGGTCCGGCTCCTGTACTGGTCCGAGCTCCTGTACTGGTCCGAGCTCCCTGTATCTGGTCCGAGCTCCCTGGTCTGGTCGAGCTCCTGTACTGGGAGCTCCTGAGCTCCTATAGCTCCTGTACTGGTCCGAGCTCCCTGTACTGGTGTTCTTTCCTGTACTGGTCCGAGCTCCCTGTACTGGTTTAGCTCCCTGTACGGGTCCGAGCTCCTGTGTAGCTCCCTGTATGGTCCGAGCTCCCTGTACTGGTCCGAGCTCCCTGTACGGGTCCGAGCTCCTGTGTGGTCCGAGCTCCTGTATCCGAGCTCCCCTGTACTGGTCCGAGCTCCTGTACTGGTCCGAGCTCCCTGTACAGGTCCGAGCTCCTGTACTGGTCCGAGCTCCCTGTACTGGTCCGGTCCGAGCTCCCTGTACTGGTCCGAGCTCCCTGTCCAGCTCCCTGTACTGGTCCGAGCTCCCTGTACTGGTCCGAGCTCCCTGTACTGGTCCGAGCTCCTGTAGCTCCCGGGTCCGAGCTCCCTGTACTGGTCCGAGCTCCCTGTACGGGTCCGAGCTCCCTGTACGGGTCCGAGCTCCCTGTACGGGTCCGAGCTCCCTGTACGGTTCCGAGCTCCCTGTACGGGTCCGAGCTCCCTGTACCGGTCCGAGCTCCCTGTACGGGTCCGAGCTCCCTGTACGGGTCCGAGCTCCCTGTACCGGTCCGAGCTCCCCGTACCGGTCCGAGCTCCCCGTACGGGTAGAGCTTTCTGTACGGGTCCCAGCTTCCTGTACTGGGCCGTGCTCCCTATACAATGTTTGTGTTCTTTTCATAGATGTATTGATATTTATTTCTTATCTTGTATTGAAATATTCCTTAAAATTTATTTGTTGATATAATATGACGTTCTGATCTTCCTTTACTGGTCCGAGCTCCCTGTACTGGTCCGAGCTCCCTGTACTGGTCCGAGCTCCCTGTACGGGTCCGAGCTCCCTGTACTGGTCAGAGCTCCCTGTACTGGTCCGAGCTCCCTGTACTGGTCCGAGCTCCCTGTACGGGTCCGAGCTCCTGTACGGGTCCGAGCTCCTGGTCCGGTCCGAGCTCCTGTACGGGTCCGAGCTCCTGTACTGGTCCGAGCTCCTGTACGGGTCCGGCTCCGCGGGTCCGAGCCCTGTACTGGTCCGAGCTCCCTGTACGGGTCCGAGCTCCCTGTACTGGGTCCGAGCTCCCTGTACTGGTCCGACGGGTCCGAGCTCCCTGTACTGGTCCGAGCTCCTGTACTGGTCCCTGTACTGGTCCGAGCTCCCTGTACTGGTCCGAGCTCCTTGTATTGGTCCGAGCTCCCTGTACTGGTCCGAGCTCCCTGTACTGGTCCGAGCTCCCTGTACTGGTCCGAGCTCCCCTGGTCCGAGCTCCCTGTACTGGTCCGAGCTCCTGTACTGGTCCGAGCTCCCTGTACTGGTCCGAGCTCCCCGGGTCCGAGCTCCCTGTACGGGGTCCGAGCTCCCTGTACTGGTCCGGTCCTGGAGCTCCCTGTACGGTCCGTCCGAGGGTCCGAGCTCGAGCCCTGTACTGGGGTCCTGGTCCGAGCTCCTGTACTGGTCCGAGCTCCCCCGGGTGTCCCTGTACGGGGGTCCGAGAGCTCCTGTACGGGTGGTCCGAGCTCCGAGCCCCCCTGGTCTGGTCCTATACAATGTTTGTGTTCTTTTCATAGATGCTCCCTGATATTTATTTCTTATCTTGGGTCCGAGCTCCTGTACGTTCTGGTCCGACTGGGCTCCTGAGCTCCCTGCTCCCTGTACGGGTCCGAGCTCCCTGTACGGGTCCCGAGCTCCTGTACTGGGCCGTGCTCCTATACAATGTTTGTGTTCTTTTCATTGATGTATTGATATTTTTTTCTTATCTTGTATTAAAATATTCCTTAAGATTTATTTCTTGATATAATATGCCGTTCTGATCTTCCTTTACTGGTCGGAGCTCCCTGTACGGGTCCGAGCTCCCTGTACTGGTCTGAGCTCCCTGTACTGGTCCGAGCTCCCTGTACGGGTTAGAGCTCCCTGTACGGGTCCGAACTCTCTGTACGGGTCCGAGCTCCCCATACGGGTCCGAGCTCCTGTACTGGGGCTCCCTGTACTGGTCCGGCTCCCTGGTCCGAGCCCTGTACTGGTCCGAGCTCCTGTACTGGGTCCGGTCCGCTCCCTGTACTGGTCCGAGCTCCCTGTACGGGTCCAAGCTCCCTGTACTGGTCCGAGCTCCTGTACGGTCCTGGTCCCACGGGTCCGAGCTCCTGTACTGGTCCGAGCTCCCTGTACTGGTCCGAGCTCCTCCCTGTACTGGTCCGAGCTCCCTGTACTGGTCCGAGCTCCCTGTACTGGTCCGAGCTGTACTGGTCCTGTACTGGTCCGAGCTCCCTGTACTGGTCCGAGCTCCTGTACTGGTCCGAGCTCCCCCTGGTCCGAGCTCCTGTACTGGTCCGACTGGGTCCGAGCTCCCTGTACTGGTCCGAGCTCCCTGTACTGGTCCGAGCTCCCTGTACGGGTCCGAGCTCCCTGTACTGGTCCGAGCTCCCTGTACGGGTCCGAGCTCCCTGTACTGGTCCGAGCTCCCTGTACGGGTCCGAGCTCCCTGTACGGGTCCGAGCTCTCTGTACGGGTCCGAGCTTTCTGTACGGGTCCGAGCTCCCTGTACTGGGCCGTGCTCCCTATACAATGTTTGTGTTCTTTTCATAGATGTATTGATATTTATTTCTTATCTTGTATTGAAATATTCCTTAAAATTTATTTGTTGATATAATATGACGTTCTGATCTTCCTTTACTGGTTACTGGTCTGGTCTGTAGCTCCCTGTACTGGTCCGAGCGGGTCCTGTACTGGTCCGAGCTCCCTGTACTGGTCCGAGCTCCCTGTACTGGGAGCTCCCTGTACTGGTCCGAGCTCCCTGTACTGGTCCGAGCTCCCTCCTGTACTGGTCCGAGCTCCTGTACTGGTCCGAGCTCCCTGTACTGGTCCGAGCTCCCTGTACGGGTCCGAGCTCCTGTACTGGGAGCTCCCGGGTCCGAGCCCCTGTACTGGTCCGAGCTCCCTGTACTGGTCCGAGCCCTGTACTGGTCCGAGCTCCTGTATTGGTCCGAGCTCCTGTGTACGGGTCGAGCGGTCCGAGCTCCTGTACTGGTCCGAGCCCCTGTACTGGTCCGAGCTCCTGTACAATGGGTCCGAGCTCCCTGTACTGGTGAGCTCCTGGTCCGAGCCCCCTGTGCTGGTCCGAGCTCCTGTACGGGTCCGGGTCCGAGCTCCTGTACTGGTCCGAGCTCCCTGTACTGGTCCGAGCTCCTGTACTGGTCGAGCTCCCTGTACTGGTGCTCCCTGTACTGGTCCGAGCTCCCTGTACTGGTCCGAGCTCCTGTACTGGTCCGAGCTCCCTGTACTGGTCCGAGCTCCTGTACGGGTCCGAGCTCCCTGTACGGGGGTCCGAGCTCCCCTGGTCCGGCTCCTGTACTGGTCCGAGCTCCCTGTACTGGTCCGAGCTCCTGTACGGGTCCGAGCTCCTGTACTGGTCCGAGCTCCTGTACGGGTCCGAGCTCCCTGTACTGGTCCGGGTCCGGTCCGCTCCCTGTACTGGTCCGAGCTCCCTGTACGGGTCCGAGCTCCCCTGTTAGGTCCGAGCTCCCTGACGGGTCCGAGCTCCCTGTACTGGTCCGAGCTCCTGTACTGGTCCGAGCTCCTGTACTGGGTCCGACTGGTCCGAGCTCCCTGTACTGGGTCCGAGCTCCTGTACTGGTCCGAGCTCCTGTACGGGTCCGAGCTCCTGTACGGGTCCTGAGCTCCCTGTACTGCGGGTCCGAGCTCCCTGGGTCGGCTCCTGTACGGGTCCGAGCTCCCTGTACGGGTCCGTGTTCTTTTTATAAATACGGGTACGGGTTATCTTGTATTTATGAGCTCCTGTGGTCCGAGCTCCTGTAGCTGATCTCCCTGTACTGGTCCGAGCTCCTGTACTGGTCCGAGCTCCCTGTACGGGTCCGAGCTCCCTGTACTGGTCCGAGCTCCCTGTACTGGTCCGAGCTCCCTGTACGGGTCCGAGCTCCCTGTACGGGTCCGAGCTCCCTGTACGGGTCCGAGCTCCTGTACTGGTCCGTGCTCCCTATACAATGTTTGTGTTCTTTTCATAGATGTATTGATATTTATTTCTTATCTTGTATTGAAATATTCCTTAAAATTTATTTGTTGATATAATATGACGTTCTGATCTTCCTTTACTGGTCCGAGCTCCCTGTACTGGTCCGAGCTCCCTGTACTGGTCCGAGCTCCCTGTACTGGTCCGATTTCTTTTCTCCTTTCTCCCTGTACGGGTCCGAGCTCCTTGTACTGGTCCGGAGCTCCCTGTACTGGTCCGAGCTCCTGTACTGGTCCGAGCTCCCTGTACTGGTCGGGTCCGAGCTGTACTGGTCCGAGCCCTGTACGGGTCCGAGCTCCTGTACTGGTCCGAGCTCCCTCCCTGTACTGGTCCGAGCTCCCTGTACTGGTCCGAGCTCCCTGTACTGGTCCGAGCTCCCTGTACTGGTCCGAGCTCCTATACAATGTTTGTGTACTGATCATAGATGTATTCATATTTATTTCTTATCATTTTATATAATGCATAAAATGCATGTTTGGTATAATATGCTGTTCTGATCTTTGGTATAATATTATACAATTTTTAAGTTCTAATCATAGATGTATTCATATTTATTTCTTATCATTTTATGTATTGCATAAAAAGTATTTTTGGTAACAATTGCTGTTCTGATCTTCCTTTACTGGTCCAAGCTCCCTATACTGGTGCGAGCTCCCTGTACTGGTTCAAGCTTCCTGTACTGGTTCAAGCTTCCTGTACTGGTGCAAGCCCCCTATACAATGTTTGTGTTCTGATCATAGATGTATTCAAACTTATTTCTTATCATTTTATATATTGCATAAAATGCCTGTTTGGTATGATATGCTGTTCTGATCTTTGGTATAATATTATACAATGTTTGTGTTCTGATCATAGATGTATTCATATTTATTTCTTATCATGTATTTGTATATTGCATAAAATGCATTTTTGGTATAATATGCTGTTCTGATCTTCTTTAACTGGTCCGAGCTCTCTATACTGGTCTGAGCTCCCTATACTGGTGCGAGCTCTTAACTGGTCTGAGCTCCTATATTGGTCTGAGCTTCCCATACTGGCTCTCTATAAAAGTCTGTTTTCTGATTATAGATGTATTCATATTTAGTTCTTATCATTAAGTTATATATTGGTTAAAATATATTTGTGATATGATATGCCGTGATGATCTATGTCTGAGCTGCCTATACTGGTCTGAGCTGCCTGTACTGGTGCGAGCTCCCTGTACTGGTCCGAGCTCCCTTTACTGGTTCGAGCTTACTGTACTGGTCCGAGCTCTCTATCTATGCTGCTGCCTATACTGGTGCAAGCTACCTATACAATGTTTGTGTTCTGATCATAGATGTATTCATATTTATTTCTTATCATTTTGTATATTGCATAAAATGCATGTTTGGTATAATATGCTGTTCTGATCTTTAGTATAATATTATACAATGTTTGTGTTCTAATCATAGATGTATTCATATTCATTTCTTATCATTTTATATATTGCATAAAATGCATGTTTGGCATAATATGCTGTACTGATCTTTGGTATAATATTATACAGTATTTGTGTTCTGATCATAGATGTATTTATATTTATTTCTTAACATGTATTTATATATTGCATAAAATGCATTTTTGGTATAATACGCTGTTCTGATCTTCTTTTACTGGTCGGAGCTTGGTCTGAGCTCCCTATACTGGTGCAAGTCCCCATATAATGTTTTTGTTCTGCTTGATGAAATAACCTTCCTTACGAGGAATGGTCCATCAATCATTCATGAGTTTTGCACAAAGTTCTCTCAAGCATATAATGTATGTTTTTATTTAGGCTCTGCCAAGGACTAATCTGATTCGCATCACTGAACAGCAGTTATGTGTCTTGAGCCCAAGATGAATGACCTATTGTGTACAGTGTAACAGTAGCTGGTTGTTAACAAGTGAAATGTGAATAGACCATGAAGATGGCAGATAAGAAGATATGCATTACCCCTGTGTTGTAAATGGTGTAACAATAGCTGGATGCTAGTCAGTGAGGTGTGAAGAGTCTCTCGGGTTGAATGGTGTGGATTACCCCTGATTTTGAGAAAATCAGTGGTGTCGGGTTGGAGGGGTCTAAGGGTCAAAAATTCTTAATGTATATTGCCTAAACTATATTTGTGATATAATTTGCCGTGATGATCTATGTGTATTGGTCTGAGCTCCCTATACTGGTTCATGCTTCCTATACGGGTCCGAGCTCCCTATCATGGTGCGACCTCCCTATGATGGTCCGACCTCCCTATACTGGTCCAAGTTCCCTATACTGGTCTGAGCACCTGTACTGGTCCGAGCTCCCTGTACTGGTCCCTGGTCCGAGCTCCCTGTACTGGTCCGAGCTCCCTGTACTGGTCCGAGCTCCCTGTACTGGTCCGAGCTCCCTGTACTGGTCCGAGCTCCCTGTACTGGTCCGAGCTCCCTGTACTGGTTCGAGCTTACTGTACTGGTCCGAGCTCCCTGTACTGGTCCGAGCTCCCTATACAATGTTTGTGTACTGATCATAGATGTATTCATATTTATTTCTTATCATTTTATATAATGCATAAAATGCATGTTTGGTATAATATGCTGTTCTGATCTTTGGTATAATATTATACAATTTTTAAGTTCTAATCATAGATGTATTCATATTTATTTCTTATCATTTTATGTATTGCATAAAAAGTATTTTTGGTAACAATTGCTGTTCTGATCTTCCTTTACTGGTCCAAGCTCCCTATACTGGTGCGAGCTCCCTGTACTGGTTCAAGCTTCCTGTACTGGTGCAAGCCCCCTATACAATGTTTGTGTTCTGATCATAGATGTATTCAAACTTATTTCTTATCATTTTATATATTGCATAAAATGCCTGTTTGGTATGATATGCTGTTCTGATCTTTGGTATAATATTATACAATGTTTGTGTTCTGATCATAGATGTATTCATATTTATTTCTTATCATGTATTTGTATATTGCATAAAATGCATTTTTGGTATAATATGCTGTTCTGATCTTCTTTAACTGGTCCGAGCTCTCTATACTGGTCTGAGCTCCTATACTGGTGCGAGCTCTCTAAACTGGTCTGAGCTCCTATATTGGTCTGAGCTTCCCATACTGGCTCTCTATAAAAAGTCTGTTTTCTGATTATAGATGTATTCATATTTAGTTCTTATCATTAAGTTATATATTGGTTAAAATATATTTGTGATATGATATGCCGTGATGATCTATGTGAGCTGCCTATACTGGTCTGAGCTGCCTGTACTGCTACCTATACAATGTTTGTGTTCTGATCATAGGCTCCTGTACTGGTCCGAGCTCCCTGTACTGGTTCGAGCTTACTGTACTGGTCCGAGCTCCCTGTACTGGTCGAGCTCCTATACAATGTTTGTGTACTGATCATAGATGTATTCATATTTATTTCTTATCATTTTATATAATGCATAAAATGCATGTTTGAAGTATAATATGCTGTTCTGATCTTTGGTATAATATTATACAATCAGTGGTTTTTTAAGTTCTAATCATAGATGTATTCATATTTATTTCTTATCATTTTATGTATTGCATAAAAAGTATTTTTGGTAACAATTGCTGTTCTGATCTTCCTTTACTGGTCCAAGCTCCCTATACTGGTGCGAGCTCCTGTACTGGTTCAATGCTTCCTGTACTGGTGCAATTTTTTTAAGCCATAGATGTATTCTATACAATGTATTTTTTTGTGTTCTGATCATAGATGTATTCAAACTTATTTCTTATCATTTTCAAACTTATTTCTTATATATTGCATAAAATGCCTGTTTGGTATGATATGCTGTTCTGATCTTTGGTATAATATTATACAATGTTTGTGTTCTGATCATAGATGTATTCATATTTATTTCTTATCATGTATTTGTATATTGCATAAAATGCATTTTTGGTATAATATGCTGTTCTGATCTTCTTTAACTGGTCCGAGCTCTCTATACTGGTCTGAGCTCCTATACTGGTGCGAGCTCTCTAAACTGGTCTGAGCTCCTATATTGGTCTGAGCTTCCCATACTGGCTCTCTATAAAAAGTCTGTTTTCTGATTATAGATGTATTCATATTTAGTTCTTATCATTAAGTTATATATTGGTTAAAATATATTTGTGATATGATATGCCGTGATGATCTATGTCTGAGCTGCCTATACTGGTCTGAGCTGCCTGTACTGGTGCGCGAGCTCCTGTACTGGTGCGAGCTCCTTTACTGGTTCGAGCTTCCTGTACTGGTGCGAGCTCTCTATCTATGCTGCTGCCTATACTGTGTAAGCTACCTATACAATGTTTGTGTTCTGATTCATATTTATTTCTTATCATTTTGTATATTGCATAAAATGCATGTTTGTATAATATGCTGTTCTGATCTTTAGTATAATATTATACAATATTTGTGTTTTAATCATAGATGTATTCATATTCATTTCTTATCATTTTATATATTGCATAAAATGCATGTTTGGCATAATATGCTGTACTGATCTTTGGTATAATATTATACAGTATTTGTGTTCTGATCATAGATGTATTTATATTTATTTCTTAACATGTATTTATATATTGCATAAAATGCATTTTGGTATAATACGCTGTTCTGATCTTCTTTTACTGGTCGGAGCTTGGTCTGAGCTCCTATACTGGTGCAAGTCCCCATATAATGTTTTTGTTCTGCATGATGAAATAACCTTCCTTAGGAGGAATGGTCCATCAATCATTCATGAGTTTTGCACAAAGCTCTCTCAAGCATATAATGTATGTTTTTATTTAGGCTCTGCCAAGGACTAATCTGATTCGCATCACTGAACAGCAGTTATGTGTCTTGAGCCCAAGATGAATGACCTATTGTGTACAGTGTAACAGTAGCTGGTTGTTAACAAGTGAAATGTGAATAGACCATGAAGATGGCAGATAAGAAGATATGCATTACCCCTGTGTTGTAAATGGTGTAACAATAGCTGGATGCTAGTCAATGAAGTGTGAAGAGTCTCGGGTTGAATGGTGTGGATTACCCTGATTTTGAGAAAATCAGTGGTGTCGGGTTGAGGGGTCTAAGGGCCAAAAATTCTTAAAGTATATTGCCTAAACTATATTTGTGATATAATTTGCCGTGATGATCTATGTGTATTGGTCTGAGCTCCCTATACTGGTTCGTGCTCCCTATACGGGTCCCAGCTCCCTATCATGGTGCGACCTCCCTATGATGGTCCGACCTCCCTATACTGGTCTGAGTCCTTGTACTGGTTCGAGCCTACTCCCGAGCTCCCTGTACTGGTCTGAGCAGCTCCCTACTGGTCCGAGCTCCCTGTACTGGTCCGAGCACCCTGTACTGGTCCGAGCTCCCTGTACTGGTCCGAGCTCCCTGTACTGGTCCGAGCTCCTGTTCTGGTCCGAGCTCCCTGTACTGGTCCGGCTCCTGTTCTGTACTGGTACTGGAGCTTACTGTACTGGTCCGAGCTCCTGTACTGGTCCGAGCTCCCTATACAATGTTTGTGTACTGATCATAGATGTATTCATATTTATTTCTTATCATTTTATATAATGCATAAAATGCATGTTTGGTATAATATGCTGTTCTGATCTTTGGTATAATATTATACAATTTTTTTAAGTTCTAATCATAGATGTATTCATATTTATTTCTTATCATTTTATGTATTGCATAAAAAGTATTTTGGTAACAATTGCTGTTCTGATCTTCCTTTACTGGTCCAAGCTCCCTATACTGGTGCGAGCTCCCTGTACTGGTTCAAGCTTCCTGTACTGGTGCAAGCCCCCTATACAATGTTTGTGTTCTGATCATAGATGTATTCAAACTTATTTCTTATCATTTTATATATTGCATAAAATGCCTGTTTGGTATGATATGCTGTTCTGATCTTTGGTATAATATTATACAATGTTTGTGTTCTGATCATAGATGTATTCATATTTATTTCTTATCATGTATTTGTATATTGCATAAAATGCATTTTTGGTATAATATGCTGTTCTGATCTTCTTTAACTGGTCCGAGCTCTATACTGGTCTGAGCTCCTATACTGGTGCGAGCTCTCTAAACTGGTCTGAGCTCCTATATTGGTCTGAGCTTCCCATACTGGCTCTCTAAAAAGTCTGTTTTCTGATTATAGATGTATTCATATTTAGTTCTTATCATTAAGTTATATATTGGTTAAAATATATTTGTGATATGATATGCCGTGATGATCTATGTCTGAGCTGCCTATACTGGTCTGAGCTGCCTGTACTGGTGCGAGGCTCCCTGTACTGGTGCGAGCTCCTTTACTGGTTCGAGCTTCCTGTACTGGTGCGAGCTCTCTATCTATGCTGCTGCCTATACTGGTGCAAGCTACCTATACAATGTTTGTGTTCTGATCATAGATGTATTCATATTTATTTCTTATCATTTTGTATATTGCATAAAATGCATGTTTGGTATAATATGCTGTTCTGATCTTTAGTATAATATTATACAATGTTTGTGTTCTAATCATAGATGTATTCATATTCATTTCTTATCATTTTATATATTGCATAAAATGCATGTTTGGCATAATATGCTGTACTGATCTTTGTATAATATTATACAGTATTTGTGTTCTGATCATAGATGTATTTATATTTATTTCTTAACATGTATTTATATATTGCATAAAATGCATTTTTGGTATAATACGCTGTTCTGATCTTCTTTTACTGGTCGGAGCTTGGTCTGAGCTCCCTATACTGGTGCAAGTCCCCATATAATGTTTTTGTTCTGCATGATGAAATAACCTTCCTTACGAGGAATGGTCCATCAATCATTCATGAGTTTTGCACAAAGTTCTCTCAAGCATATAATGTATGTTTTTATTTAGGCTCTGCCAAGGACTAATCTGATTCGCATCACTGAACAGCAGTTATGTGTCTTGAGCCCAAGATGAATGACCTATTGTGTACAGTGTAACAGTAGCTGGTTGCTAACAAGTGAAATGTGAATAGACCATGAAGATGTTATCAGATAAGAAGATATGCATTACCCCTGTGTTGTAAATGGTGTAACAATAGCTGGATGCTAGTCAATGAAGTGTGAAGAGTCTCTCAGGTTGAATGGTGTGGATTACCCCTGATTTTGAGAAAATCAGTGGTGTCGGGTTGGAGGGTCTAAGGGCCAAAAATTCTTAATGTATATTGCCTAAACTATATTTGTGATATAATTTGCCGTGATGATCTATGTGTATTGGTCTGAGCTCCCTATACTGGTTCATGCTCCTATACGGGTCCCAGCTCCCTATCATGGTGCGACCTCCCTATGATGGTCCGACCTCCTATACTGGTGAGTTCCCTATACTGGTCTGAGCACCTTGTACTGGTTCGAGCACCCTGTACTGGTCGAGCTCCCTGTACTGGTCAGCTCCCTGTACTGGTCCGAGCTCCCTGTACTGGTCCGAGCTCCTGTACTGGTCCGAGCTCCCTGTACTGGTCCGGAGCTCCTGTACTGGTCGAGCTTCCTGTACTGGTCCGAGTCCCAGGCTCCCTGTACTGGTCCAGAGCTCCTGTACTCCTGGTCCGAGCTCCCTGTACTGGTCCGAGCTCCTATACAATGTTTGTGTTCTGATCATAGATGTATTTATATTTATTTCTTATCATTTTATATAATGCATAAAATGCATGTTTGGTATAATATGCTGTTCTGATCTTTGGTATAATATTATACAATTTTTTTAAGTTCTAATCATAGATGTATTCATATTTATTTCTTATCATTTTATGTATTGCATAAAAAGTATTTTTGGTAACAATTGCTGTTCTGATCTTCCTTTACTGGCCCCAAGCTCCTATACTGAGTGCGAGCTCCTGTACTGGTTCAAGCTTCCTGTACTGGTGCAAGCCCCTATACAATGTTTGTGTTCTGATCATAGATGTATTCAAACTTATTTCTTATCATTTTATATATTGCATAAAATGCCTGTTTGGTATGATATGCTGTTCTGATCTTTGGTATAATATTATACAATGTTTGTGTTCTGAACATAGATGTATTCATATTTATTTCTTATCATGTATTTGTATATTGCATAAAATGCATTTTTGGTATAATATGCTGTTCTGATCTTCTTTAACTGGTCCGAGCTCTCTAAACTGGTCTGAGCTCCCTATATTGGTCTGAGCTTCCCATACTGGCTCTCTATAAAACTGATATCCTGAGCTGGTTATCCTATTGACTTGGTTTGATGTCTGAGCCTTCCCATACTGGCATTTGTACTATCATAAAAAGTCTGTTTTCTGATTATAGATGTATTTATATTTAGTTCTTATCATTAAGTTATATATTGGTTAAAATATATTTGTGATATGATATGCCGTGATGATCTATGTCTGAGCTGCCTATACTGGTCTGAGCTGCCTGTACTGGTGCGAGCTGCCTGTACTGGTGCGAGCTCCCTTTACTGGTTAGAGCTTCCTGTACTGGTCTGAGCTCTCTATCTATGCTGCTGCTGCTGCAAGCCTATACAATGTTTGTGTTCTGATCATAGATGTATTCATATTTATTTCTTACTGTATATTGCATAAAATGCATGTTTGGTATAATATGCTGTTCTGATCTTTAGTATAATATTATACAATGTTTGTGTTCTGATCATAGATGTATTCATATTCATTTCTTATCATTTTATATATTGCATAAAATGCATGTTTGGCATAATGTGCTGTACTGATCTTTGGTATAATATTATACAGTATTTGTGTTCTGATCATAGATGTATTTATATTTATTTCTTAACATGTATTTATATATTGCATAAAATGCATTTTTGGTATAATACGCTGTTCTGATCTTCTTTTACTGGTCGGAGCTTGGTCTGAGCTCCTATACTAGTGCAAGTCCCCATATAATGTTTTTTGTTCTGCATGATGAAATAACCTTCCTTACGAGGAATGGTCCATCAATCATTCATGAGTTTTGCACAAAGTTCTCTCAAGCATATAATGTATGTTTTTATTTAGGCTCTGCCAAGGACTAATCTGATTCGCATCACTGAACAGCAGTTATGTGTCTTGAGCCCAAGATGAATGACCTATTGTGTACAGTGTAACAGTAGCTGGTTGCTAACAAGTGAAATGTGAATAGACCATGAAGATGTTATCAGTTAAGAAGATATGCATTACCCTGTGTTGTAAATGGTGTAACAATAGCTGGATGCTAGTCAATGAAGTGTGAAGAGTCTCTCGGGTTGAATGGTGTGGATTACCCTGATTTTGAGAAAATCAGTGGTGTCGGGTTGGAGGGTCTAAGGGTCAAAAATTCTTAATGTATATTGCCTAAACTATATTTGTGATATAATTTGCCGTGATGATCTATGTGTATTGGTCTGAGCTCCTATACTGGTTCATGCTTCCTATACTGGTCTGGGTGCTCCCTATGTGTTCTGACCTCCTATGATGGTCCGACCTCCCTATACTGGTCAAGTTCCTATACTGGTTGAGCACCCTGTACTGGTAAGCACCCTGTACTGGTCCAGCTCCCTGTACTGGTCTGAGCTCCTGTACTGGTCCTGAGCTTGTACTGGTCCAAGCTCCCTGTACTGGTCGAGCTCCTGTACTGGTCCGAGCTCCTGTACTGGTCGAGCTCCCTGTACTGGTTCTGAGCTTACTGTACTGGTCCGAGCTCCCTGTACTGGTCCGAGCTCCCTATACAATGTTTGTGTACTGATCATAGATGTATTCATATTTATTTCTTATCATTTTATATAATGCATAAAATGCATGTTTGGTATAATATGCTGTTCTGATCTTTTGGTATAATATTATACAATTTTTTAAGTTCTAATCATAGATGTATTCATATTTATTTCTTATCATTTTATGTATTGCATAAAAAGTTTTTTTTGGTAACAATTGCTGTTCTGATCTTCCTTTACTGGCCCAAGCTCCTATACTGGTGAGCTCCTGTACTGGTTCAAGCTTCCTGTACTACTGCAAGCCCCCTATACAATGTTTGTGTTCTGATCATAGATGTATTCAAACTTATTTCTTATCATTTTATATATTGCATAAAATGCCTGTTTTTGGTATGATATGCTGTTCTGATCTTTGGTATAATATTATACAATGTTTGTGTTTGATCATAGATGTATTCATATTTATTTCTTATCATGTATTTGTATATTGCATAAAATGCATTTTTGGTATAATATGCTGTTCTGATCTTCTTTAACTGGTCCGAGCTCTCTATACTGGTCTGAGCTCCTATACTGGTGCGAGCTCTCTTAACTGGTCTGAGCTCCTATATTGGTCTGAGCTTCCCATACTGGCTCTCTATAAAAAGTCTGTTTTCTGATTATAGATGTATTCATATTTAGTTCTTATCATTAAGTTATATATTGGTTAAAATA
>JAIGNY010003373.1:0-27500 GCA_020152595.1 Chiridota heheva
TGCTATATCACGTTATGGTGCTATATCACGATATGGTGCTTTATCACGATATGGTGTTATACCACGATATTTTGCTATACCACGATATGGTGCTATATCACGATATGGAGCTATATCACGATATAGTGCTATAGCACAATATCGTGCTATATCATGATATGGTGCTATATAACGATATGGTGCTATATCACAATATTGCTGTTTTATGATATTAACCGACTGGTACTGTATCTCAATTGTAGAGCACCTGCATTCCAGCCAGAGGGTCACGGGTTCAATCTCCGGTTGAGACTTACAAAAAAGGGACCTGCTGCCATCTCGCTTGGTGCTCGACATAGAGGATTCGAGCAGGGTAGTGATACAGGTCAGTACTGGAAAGGGTCTTAAGGGTTTTGTAGCAGTTGGATTTCAAGATGTTGATGTGGGGGATATAGGGAAGCGAGTGTCTTTCCAAGGAATCTAGAACTTTCCTTGCTGGGAGTGATGGATCTTTAAGCCGGAGGTTGGGGCGAAGGAAAAAGTAGTTGCTGTTATTGAAGTAAATAAGAAAAGTTTTGACTTTTGAGAAATTTAAGCCTTTTGTGTCACTCCAATGAGCCAAGCTGTTCAGGCAAGTTTGAAGGTTATTTGGAAGGGTCTGGAAGCACAGGGAGCATGTAAATATCATTGACATAGAAATAGCAGTTGATGTTGACTTTGGTAATGCTGTTAAGTTTGAGTATAAAGAGAGTTGGGGAGAGGATGCTGCCTTGAGGGATTCCCAGGTGTTGGGTATACCTTTGTAAGTAGGTGTTATCTACATGAATACACACCCTGAAATAGCAAGAGTATACGCACCCTGAAATAGAGATGACCCAGACTTTTGGAGGGCTGCGAAGAGCTCAGAGTACAGTATGTGAACGGAAGGTTATAGGTCTCTTGGTTGTTTGAATGGTAGTTAGGTGAGTTTCTCTCAGCCTCATTTTTCAGGTTACGAAAAGAGTTAAAAAGATTCTCATTGGAGGAGGTTTTGGCATAGGCGGAGGCTAAGCAGTCTAAAAGGTCGTTGAGGTCGGTGATTTTTATGTTGTTATCTATGAAGATGAGAGATATTGTTGGCAGTACTTTTCCCTTTATAGTTACGAATCATGATCCAGATTTTGGCGGGGGAGGTTTGGAGATTCAAGGAGGAGACGTACTGTAGGTTTCCCATCAGGTCTTTTCCGTGAGTTTGATGGTCTTCCTGGCTTTGGCTCTGAGAATGCAAAAATTGTCCAGGTTTTGGATAGAAGGGTGGGTTTTAAAGAGACGGAGGGCTTTGTTCTTGAGAGATTGCTTTTTTGCAATCTGTGGTAAACCAAGGTTCTTGGAGTGGATCTGGGGGTAGGGATGAAGAAATTGGCAATTTCCAGACCTTTGGAGGTGAAGAGATTGACTGCATTGGTGGAGAGAAGGATTTCATTGGTGATAGAGATGTTGCATAAACTGGAGAAAAGATTCCAGTCAACTTGGTGGAAATTCCAGTTGCTAGTGAAGGTTTGAGATGAGAGGGGAAGGGTGGAGATGAGGATGGAGAAATGATCGCTGCTGCAAATTGAAGGGTTGACCCTCCAGTCCGAGAATTCTACATAGAGTTAGGGGTCACAGATGGTAAGGTCGATCGATGCTGGTGAAGGTGCCTATTCCCGGGTGTAAGTAGGTAGAAGATTCATCGTTGAGTAAGAGTTTTGTTTACAAAATCATAATAAGCCCCGCCCACTATGCATATAAATGAAATTCAACGTTTTTATACCATAAAAACACAAACATTATTATCATATCAAATATTGAACAAAAAGAAGACATGTGATTGTCAAATAAGAACATTTCAATATTTTTATATTAGGCCCCACCTACTTACTCATTAATATGCATGATATTACCGCCAAAAACAATAGGACACATCTACAGACCATGGGTTATCCGTTTACCATATAATACATTAATCCAGTTTACTCTTCTTGAAATACTGTGTTTACAAGCTCTTTTCAGCACAATCATATTAAGCCTATGATATTAATGAACACTATGCATATTAATGAAATTCAACATTTTGAATGGCGGGCCAGATTCGGCCTGCCTATTAAGAATCGCCGATCTATAGGGAGGAGGCCTATCAAATTTTGAACTGTTGAAAATTCTAATGAAAACCAACTAGAATCCTCTTTTCATGATAACAGAATGTACACTCACCTTGAGAGACTTAATTCCTGTCACAAGGTACACTAGTTTTGTGGATGTCTGTTCCAATACTTCAAGTTTCCTACAGATCTGAAAAAAATAATATGAAATGACCCAGTGTTGGAAAACCTTGCAAACTTCCAAAACTGGTTCTGGGAAAATTTATAAGTGCAAAGGCATGATGACATCTAGAGTATTAAAAACTTCTCGCAAACATCCATTTGCTGCAAACCACAAATTTTCAGGGCTGTTTAAAGGAGACATAAAGTCTGAAATAATCCTTATTTCATATGATAGAACTAAAAGTAAGAAATCTTCTGACCAAGTTTCATACTTCCTGTAGCAATCTAACACATTTTTTGTCAGTAGTAAAAAATGTAATGCCACTTCTATGAGAGCTACCATTTTGATTTGAAAATATGGAGAAAATGATGTCATCAACCCAACATTTTTGAAAACATGAAATTATTCAAACATGCTGTTAAAACTTTTGTGTCACAACACAATAAAAAGTTGATACAGAATTGAACAAAATGGTAGCCTCCATGTGTCGACCTTGAGATAAGAATAAGACTTGCTGTTATCAGTAGTTGGTTACTTGGTTTATATTTTCATCCTCAATTATATGAAATAAGCATTGTAACAGACTTTATGTCTCCTTTAACTCTCTTTCAATCATTTTCTCACCCTTGGCTTACAAACTTCACAAACAACGCAGGAAAGAAAACTTTTACTCTATGTTTGTGGGAAGATCTGCAGGATTTGTCAACCATAGAGATGACACAAAAATGTGACAAAGTTACTTTCATTTCCTCCAAAGTTTTGTTCAGTTTTCAGCTTGCCATTTAAAAGAAGAAAAAAATGTCATGTATTATCATCAAAATGTGACTGCAGCCAATTGATCATGCTCTCTCATAGTCTCTGCTAAGACAAACACTCTGGACAGAAATTTCCTTCATACTGCCACCTGAATATAGAATAACTTCCAGTTGATGTTGTTGGTAATATAACAGAAAACTGCATCAAAGCTTTAAAGAGACTGTATGTGTTTACTGTACCCCATCTGTGAGATGAGGGTTTGTGAGATGAGGGTTTTGTGAGATGAGGGTTTTGTGAGATGAGGGTTTTGTGAGATGAGGGTTTTGTGAGATGAGGGTTTTGTGAGATGAGGGTTTTGTGAGATGAGGGTTTTGTGAGATGAGGGTTTTGTGAGATGAGGGTAGTGGTTTCTGCTATTCATTTTCAATTTTGTTTGTGGTCTTGTCATAGTGTATTTGTTTTCATTTCTCTGAACAGTAGTGAACTTTCATTCTGATTGGCCTATTCATAGTTGGAAATCACCAATAAAATTCTCCACGGTTCCGAATAAAGGTGTCAGAAATCTTCCCACCAAAACTCGCAACAGGAATAATATTAATGTAGCAAATACATCTTTATACACTTCCCTCTTTCACATTTAATGTACTTTTCATAGCACAATTACATGGGGAATATTTCTACATCACAAAACTGTTGTTAACTCAAAAAATTAAAAAAAAAAATTAAAGAAATTTATTTTTGTCTTCTGACAAATTCCCGATTTTCCCACGGTTATATCCGCCCAAACCATAGATTTTTTTCCTATTCTGGACCCACTGCATTAGAACTACATGTACTTCATTCTCTTCTAGTGTAGCTATTGTTCACATTTTCACTTCCCACCTTTTTTTTTTCTTTAAAAAAATTGCTATACAGTTTGTTTGTTTAATGAGGGCTTAACGGCACCACTTACACGAGGGTCAATTGTGCCTGAGAGGTTAGATCATTCTAGAGGTAGGAAGGAGAATAAACAGGGGGAGATTGAGAGAAACACGAGAGCTAAAAGCCAGAAAGCTGGGATCTCGAGAGGTGCATGGGTGAGAAAAAAAAATGAAGTAGAGAGAGGGGGGTGGGAGAGGAGGACTAAATATGGTTATAGAGGGAAGCATGATGAAGGAAGGAGATAATTTTATCTGGAGAATTTTTCTGGAAGAACTCGGTAATTGAGTGTTGGCGAGCGAGGGAAGCTCTGGGAAGGATGCACAAGGGGCAAGCAAGGAGAGCGTGATGAACTGTGAGGGTGCAATGGCAATTGTTGCAGAGGAGTTGGGGGTTAGGGGGAGCCAATAAGGAGATGGGAGCGAGTGAGGTGGGTGTGACCTATTCTAAGTATTATATGAATGTTGTCGACACGAGAGATGTTGTTGATGGTGGGTTTGATCGGAATGGTAGGCTGGATGACAAGGAGTTTGTTATCAATTTGGGAATCCCATGAGGTTTGCCTCAAAAGGTTTTGGGAAATGGGGTAGGAGGAGGTTGAAGGCAAGCTTAGTGGCTGCATCAGCCCTGTCATTGCCAGGGATGTCAACATGGATGGGTATCCAGAAGAAAAGAATACTTTTCCTGCAGAGAGTGGGTGAAAGGAGTTTTCTCCGGAGGAGGTGGGATGTAGAGTTATCCCATTTTAGATTGAATAAAGAAGTAGGGCAAAAGGAGTTTCCGGGGAGGTAGGAAGTGGAGTTATCCCATTTAAGATTGAGTAAAGAAGTAGGGCGAAAGGAGTTTCCGGAGGAGGAGGTGGGATGTGGAGTTATCCCATTTATTGAGTAAAGAAGTAAGGACAGCCTTGAAGTCGGAGAAGATGGCAAAGTGGCTGAGCGGAGGGTACTCAATAAAGTTGAGGGCAAGGAGGATGGCCTTTGCCTTGGCTGAAAAGATGGACAAGTAGTCAGGAAGCCTGCTACTGAGGGTGATGTCTTGGATGATGGCAGCAGCAGCTGTCTTGTCGCCTTTCTTGGAGCCATCAGTATAGATGAAGGTGTAGTTTGAGAGTTGGTCTTTGATTTGGTTGTGGAGATTGATGAAGAGGTAGGGTGGGTTTGGGTTTAAGGATGAATGGAGAGGCCTAGGTGGATAGAAGGGAAGGGGTGGCCCAAGGAGGAAAAGTGGACCAGGAGAAGGTGCCAAGAGTGGCGAGGTTGATGCCGAGATGGAGGTCTGAATTAATGCATAAGCTAGAGAGAGGGGATAGAGTTTTAGTCCTATCGAAGAGGGTGGAGAAATTGGGGTACCTAATGAGGTTGTAAACAGGGTTCTGAGTGTTGGTGAGGACTCTAAAAGCATAGGAGAGGCTAAGCTTTCTACACCCCTGAAGGCTAGTGATTGGGGAGATCCTGTAGGCACCCAGACAAAGCCTGAGGGCTCTATTTTGGATAGTGTTGATGCGGTTGAGGTATGAGTTGTGAGCAACACAGTAGACAATATTGCCGTAGTCAAGCTTGGCATGAATGGTGAACCTGAAGATTTTGGGGAGAGCATGGTGGTTCGCACCCCAAGTGGTGTTGAAAAGGCGGAGAAGGTTGAAGGAGCTGTTGCATTTCTGTTTCAGGTTGGTGATGTATTGCTTGTAGGAGAGCTTGGGGTCTAGAGTTAATCCCAGGATCTTGTTGAAATGACAGAAGTGCATGTCTTGTCTTTGGAGAATTTAAATCGTTATTGTTGCACCAGACTTGCCAACTTGCAGCCAGTTGAGGCCGAGTTGGAGCCTATTTTCGACAAGAGGGAAGCTAGGGGAGGAGTAGAAGATGGTGAAGTCGTCCACATAGGGGCACGTTGATGTTGGGGCCAAGGTTGTCCGTGATGTCGTTAATGCTCAGGTTGAATAGAGTGTGGGGAGAGGATGCTGCCCTGGGGGACGCCCTCTTCTTGGGGGTAGGGTTGGAGAGGGTGTGGCCAATACGAACTTGGAACTGCCTAAATGAGAGGAAGTTTTGAATAAAGATGGGGAGGGGGCCTCTGAGGCCGGTGGTGTAAAGTTTGCAGATAATGCCGTATTTCCAAGTAGTGTCGAAAGCTTTCTCGTCTTTAAAAAAAATGGCAATGAGGTGTTCCTTTTTTGCAAAGGATTCCCGGATAGCGTAATTAAGTGGTCTAGGGTATTGCGACGTTTCCGGAAGCCCTTTGGTGAGGGGAGAGGATTTTGTTGGTCTCAAGGAACCAGTTTAGTCTCTGGCTAATGATCCTTTCAATAATTTTACAAAAAGAGCAGGTGAGGGCGATGGGGCGGTAGCTGGAGGGGTCGGTACTATCCTTTCCCGGTTTAGGGACGGGGGTGACAATAGCTGTCCTCCAGATAGGGAGAAAGGAGTGTGAGGACCAAATGTGGTTGAGGATGGTGAGTAGGGTAGTGGTGGCCATGTTGGGGAGGTGTTTCAGAAAGAGGTTGAGGTTGTGGGTGGTCGGGTTAGTTTTGAAGTTCCTGAGGGCCCTTTTCCTGTTCTTGATGGTGGTTTTGCAGTCATCAGAGAACCAGGGGCTTGGGGGTAATTAGGGGGTTTGGAGGTTTTGGGAATAGAGCAGGTGGCGATGTTAATAAGGATGTTACTAAAGTTTGACATGGGATCCTCACCCTCAAGGAGATGGGGGAGAGGTGCGAGTCACAAAGGGTTTCGCAAAGGGGCCAGTCAGCCTTCTCGAGGTTCCAATTGGGGGTGTGGTCAGTGGGGGTTTGAAGGTTGGAGTGCATAAGAAGAGGGTAATGGTCACTACCACAGAGATCAGCAGTGACTTTCCAGCTAAAATCAAGGTTGGGGGAACAGATAGACAGGTTAACACAGGTAAAGGAAGCCTGTGGCAGGGTGAAGGTAGGTCGGGGAGTTAGTGTTGAGCAAGGAGAGGCTGTGCTGTCGAAGAGTGTTTTCAATGAGCTTGCCTCTGGGGGTGGTGGTATTGGAGCCCCACAGGGGGTTGTGGGTGTTGAAGTTACCAAGAAGGATGAAGGGGGGAGGGAGCTGAGAGATAAGGTTGTTAAGGCTGGTTGGCTGAGCGTTTGCAGTGGGAAGGGGGGGGGAGATAGATATTGCAAAGAGTAAAGGTTTTGTGGAGGGAGATAGACATACAGATGGCCTGAAGGTCAGTGTTCACATGAACAGGGCTGTGTGGGATACCGTGTCTGACGAGAATGGAGACGCCCCCACAGGCCCTGTCGGCGTCCACTTGATGTTCGTGATAGTAAGCAAAGTTGTTGAGGGTATAATGGTCAGTGGTTTTCAAGAAGGTTTCTTGTAGGCAGAAGACGACCGGGTTGAAGGTGGTGGCCACAAGGTCAATTTCTTCAGAATTGGCCTTAAGGCTCCTTATGTCCCATTGTACATAATGTTGTGAATGTTGTTGTAATTGCTTGTGTTGCACACCATAAGGAGGCGGGGCTTATCTTGAGGAAGATCTGTTGGGTCTGAGTTGGCTTATTTTTTCTTTGGATCTGTCCCTGTTTCTTTGGGAGCGGTTGTTTTTTAAAGTTGGACGAGAAGTATGTTCAGTAATCGAACAATCCATGTTCTCTTCAGCGTCATATGTGTGGGCTTGGATGGTTTTAGTCTTAGCGGAGAAAAGAAGGTCAGGGAGAGAAGTGGTGGTGGTGGAGGTGGTTGGGTTGTTGGCAATGGTGATGGGCTTAGGACTGAGTAAGAAGAACCAGGTGAGGTCGGTTTGGGTATGTGAGTCAGATTTAGTTGTGTTAGGGGGGATGATATTGGTGTTAGAGGAGACTGCGCTCGAGTAGGATGGTTTAGTGTGGAGGGAAGCGAGAAATTGCTTTCTGGCCTCCGGAGTAAGTGATGTTGGGATTAAGGGTTTTTAGTTTGGTTATTTGCTTTTCCTGAAGCCAGGTGGGGCAGTCTTTTGAGAAGGAGGGATGGTTAGCTGTTGCAATTGGTGCAGAGTGGGGTGCTGATGCAGGAGGTTCTGTCATGGTCCAGTGCTCCACAGCGCGCTTAGCTGCAGCAGGAGTTTTTACCATCTATACCTCTGGCACTTATGACAACGGAGGGGTTAGGAATATAAGGGGTGACTGGGATTCTCAGGTAGCCAGCAGTGATGTGGGAGTTGGTGTGGAAAAAGTCAGGAAGATGGTATTGGTAGGTGTTTCGGCACCGTTTCTCCTTCCTGAGGATGAGATGACGTGCTTGAGTAACGTGTTGATTGGCAAGTTCCTCTATGAGGTCTTCATTGGTCAGGTAGGCAAGGTCTCTAGTTCTGACCACACCTATGCTGGAGTTTAGGGAATGGTGGAGGGAGGGGGTGGGGGTGACTATAACGTCAATACTGGTATTGGCTAGGGTTTTGGTGGTGAGGAGGGTGGTGGCTTGAGTGTCCCTAGTGCAGTGCACCAGGAGATCGCCAGATCTGAGGGTAGAGACCTTGGGGAGGGTACCAACAAGGCCTTGGAGCACTTTGTGAATTAGAAAAGGGGAAACTCTTTTAAAACTTTCTGGTTTATTAGTGGCCTGTATTATTATAATTTTGGGGACTGGGGCTGAAGATTGGTCAATGGAGGTAGCAGATAGGTCATGTTTCTTGAACGAAATTAGTGACGACATCGACACGTTTTCTGGGGCTGATTCCATGTTCTCCAAACTCTCAAGAAAAGTTTTAGTTTTTAGAGCACTTTTTACCTCTGTTGTCGTTAACGATCGCTTTGCAAATGGCGTAGGCTTAAAAAAATATGTCATTTGAGTGTTTGTAAAATCCATTGAATGGTTGTTTTAACTGGCGATTGCTAGGAAGACCGTGTAGAAATGACAAACCAGTATCAACAAATGACTACAAAAACGTTCAGTCATTCCAGGGTGTGGATTTTTTTTTTTTTTTTTTTGCTGAAATATCATAAAAAATCAGACAATAACTTGATTTCTGGGAGTTTTTAGTTGGGGTACTGTACAGCATTTTGGTTAAAATCATGAAAATTTGTGTTTTCTCCCATTGACGGTAATGTTAAGTGCCTTATAGATTTTACTTCAGGTGAACCCTATAGACCTAATCGGAAATACAAATCGCAATGCATGATGGGATATAAAAATGGGCAAAAGCGCAGGCTATGCATGTGCGTGAGCAAATACGCACACATGAAAATGACATTTTCACATAATAGTACTTTCATAGCTTGACAGACTGCGCAAAAACCTCGTTTTTTTCTTCATTTTCAGCCATTCCTGGGTGCAGAATTTTTTTCTTTTGCTAAAATATCATGACAAATCCCACAATAATTAGATTTCTGGGAGTTTTTAATTGAGGCACTGTATGTGCAATTTGGTCAAAATCACAAAAAATCCTGTTTTATCCCATTGACAGTAATGATAAGTGTATAGATTGAGTTTCAGGTGAGCCCTATAAACAAATTTGACTAAAAATACAACCGCCTTTAAGTTGAAGAGGGAAATAGAGTTGGGTAAATATTAAAACCTGAATCTGTTATGCTTGGACTGTGGCATACAAAGATTTTTCCTGAACGGCAGAAAATATATAATGGGAAGAGTGGGTGTGTCTTGTCATTTAATATTTTAGTTCTTTTTCAGTGCATCATGTCATTATAAAGATCAAAGACGGACTTGAGACATATGTCATCATCAACAACACGGCTTGTGCGGCAATTACAATCTTCTCCAGTTTACTTAAATCTTTTTTAAGCAGCCCAAATATACAGGTAATATTAAAAGTCTTTTACTGATTGGTATAAAAGCTTAAAATATTTTAGATTTTACAAAAAATACAATCTTCTTGCCTTGGATCTTGTTGCATCAGCCTGGTCTTTAAAGATAAGTTTACGGTCAACGATAGTGCCTAGATATTTGTAATGGTCCACCTGATCAACAACCTCATTATTAACCCTGATTGGACCAAGATCACATGACCATTTCATAAAATCAAACACCATCTCCTTAGTTTTTTTAGTAGGCCTATTTAATTTCAGATAGTTTTTATTGTACCAAGTAACAAAATCACCAATTTTATCTTCATACAGAGCAGCAGTGTTATTATGCAGGTAACCGGTTATCACGGTATCGCCAGCATATTTGGAAAAATTATAGTATAGCAGTAAATCGCTATATAGGAACTAATTTTAACATTTATTATACTTATAGAAGACTGATTTTCATGAAACGTTTAGAATTTATAAAAGAAAAATTGAAAAACATCAATTTTAGTCAACAATCTAGGATTTTTGGGGCAAAAAACGAGCATTCAATCCTATAAAATTTAAAGAAAAAAATTTCAAGCTTAAAGAAAATCATGCTTATTAGTAATTTTGAAAATTTCTTACCTTCTTTAAGAAATTTTTCTGTTCTTTATCTTCCCATTATTCCAAAATGATTTCAAATTTATACCTTTTCATGCAAATTTCGTTAAAAAAAGATAAAAAATCACAAGCTTACAAATTATGCAATCTTGTCAGCCATTTTGAACAAAATTAAAGAAAAAAAGCTAAATAACAGTGCGGAGGAATTTTAGCAATGTCAAAATTTCCTTTAAAAAAAACCTAATACTAAAAACCTAATATTAAAACCTGATCCTAAAACCTAATCCTAGAACCTAACCTGAAAATGAGGATCTACATTAATTATGTGGATGTTTTTTGTTTATTTCAATTAAACGGCAAAATGGCTTGCAGACTTTACTCGCAAGTACAACAGTGCGCTACATGTAGTATACCTGTACACACTGCGAGTAAGTTTCGATCGGAAAGCCAAAACGTAAAAAGTATTCCTCTTTTTTAAACAATTTTGGCTTAATTTCTCCTACCAACTTATTTCCTTACCTTGTAAACAGAAAAACTTAAGTCCTCCATATTTAGGACACGATCTCGAATTGAATGATGATATCACTGAGTTAAACTTATTGCAATAGAAATATGTAAAAAAATGCATTTTCTCCAAGTTTTAGCAAAAGCTTGTGCTATGCCACTACCAGGAAAAAAAGTAAACTCCACACCGAAGATCTTCGGACCTTAGTGCACGAAATAAACCCTGGCGTAGACCTTTACAGTTAAATTCCTGCTTAGAACTAAATTTTTTACTCTTAAGCATTATTATGTGTACACGAGTACACATAAATAAGAGAAAAAACAACACGGGCAAGAAAATTTCATGGGCTTTGTTTAGGGGCGTATATAAAGCACAGAAAATGGATTGCACTGTTTAAGCATTGCAATTCCAACACATAATGCCATATGGCATACGTACGTGCCACGAGGGTAAGATATCAAAAATATTGTGCACGCTAATTGAGAGGCGTAATACATTTCATTTGTGCACGCGCATGTATATGCACCGTTATGTATTATTCAGAGCATTTCACGATTTTGAAAAAAAAAAAAAAACAGAATTGTTTTTATGTATATTTTTTTTCTTCTTCTAATTTTGACCATCGTTGTTGTTTCTCTCTGATATTAACAACTGCAACTGGAAACAAAACTGAAGTAGGCCTGTGTTTAATTTTTCAGTGAGAACAGAGAAGGGGGTTAATTTTGATATCAAAAATAAAGGCTCTTATAAACATGAATAAACAAACTTTTTGGGGAACTTTTTGTTTGAGATGTGTTGACTTTTGATTAGTGTGTGGTGCAACTTTTTCAATGAACATGGGCGGGCACATACCCAAAATGGTCAACTCTATTTGGAAATGCGGACACGTACTACGTTGAAGTAGTCCTAGTTATAGTCATATATAAGAGTAACAGCATGATGCATTTAGCTCTAAACAGAAGTGACTGGAGGGCCATTATCGCCAATGTCTGATCCAGACTCTGCACCTACATGTAGAGAGAGAGAGAGTCATACCCACAAAACACATTTTGAAATACTGGTGGCGTGTGAGGCCACAGATCAGTAAACAACAGCAATCCTACAATGTCAGCATACAGAAACGGGTTAAAGTGAGAGAAATTACGGCCAAACGATGGTAAATGATTCCATAAGTAACGCTAGCACTAAACTACAAAGATGCATGATAAAATTTAGTAAATGTAGTATCGTCGGACTGATGCCAGCCATGTTGTACTAGATCATTTACTGGTCAATGGTTTGTTGAATTTGTCTCAGCATGGATTCTTACCTAAGAGGTCTTTGGTTTCTAATTTATTGGGAGTTTCTTGATGATGTTACTAAACTAGTTGATTCTGGTCATAACGTGGATGTTACCTATTTAGATTTCCAAAAAGCATTTGATAAGGTTCCATTGGGCAGGCTCATGATGAACACAAGAGCACTTGGTGTGGAGAGAAAGTGTGCCAGCTGTATATATTCTTGGTTAGTTGACAGGTCACAAAGAGTTGCTGTTAAATGGTGAAGTATCTCCATGGAAGAAGGTTACAAGTGGTGTTCCTCAGAGTTCTGTATTGGGTCGGCTTCTTTTCTTAATCTTCATTAATGATATTGATGTTTTCCTTGGCTTCAGGATTTGTTAATTTGCTGATGACCCTAAGCTGTACAGGATTGTTGATGATGCTAGGGATTCTTCACTTTTGCAAACTGATCTGGATAAGTTAGTTTCTTGGTTCTAAACATGGCAGATGTCATTCAACGTTGATAAATGCAAATTTATTCATTTTGGTCAGAGCAATTTGGCTTTTGATTACTGCATGAATGGTTTAAATCTTGGTTGTGTTCATCAAGAAAGGGATCTAGGTGTTGTCATTACTAGCAATCTGAAGCCTTCTAAACAGTGTGCTTTAGCAGCTGCAAGGGCAAATAGGATGCTTTGTTTGATTAGAAGAAATGTTTGATTTTTTGGTAGAGAGGTTGTCCTTAATTTGTATAAGCAGTTAGTCAGGCCTCACCTTGAGTATGCTATTCAGGCTTGGAGTCCCTTTTATGAGAAGAATAAGTTCATTTTGGAGCAGGTTCAGCAAAAAGCCACTACAGTAGACTTATTCCCGAAATAAGGAATCTCTCTTATGAATCTAGGTTACAAATTCTTGGTTTGACCACGTTTGGGTTGAGAAGAGTATGTGGCGATATGATTCAGCTTTTTAAATTCCTATCTGGTAGAGATGCTTTGACTTCCTGTTAATTCTTGCATGTTTCTGCTAATCCTTATGTGACACGTGGTAACACAGTTTGAAGTTGACCAGAGTTCTCACAGATGGATATTCTGCATTTTAGTGTTTTGTATACAGTTGTTAATGAGTGGAATGGTTTGCCTGAGTGGGTAGTTAGCTCCAATTCTGTAACTTCACTATTTCAAAGTCAACATTGATAAGTTTGAACTCTGGGCACCTTTGATTTTTTTGTGGTGGTGGTAGTGTTACTATTAGTTAGGCCTTTTTATGAGGTGAATAATCTTTTTTCGCCCGTAATCTTGTTATATTATGTTTTGTTAGTAATAGTATGACTGCCATTGGTGATGGCTGGCCATCCGACTGCACTACAAAATCCTGGTACTAGGCTAGGCCTACCCTAGTGAGATTAACATCTCACTCAGTATGCCCTACATGCTACACCTACTTGCAATACTGAGCGAGACAACAGCCGATGCATATGGCTACAGTACACAGTCATATGTTATCTGACTAGGCCTACCCTAGCACAGGTGTTCCTAACGTTATGGCAACCTATATGCTTACACTATATATATATATATATATATTAAGAAAGGTAGGACTCTTTTTAACGCGACTAATGACCCGTACAAAAAAATTCCTTTTTTTGACCACTCGCGAATCTTAATCAAACTTTTTTACTCTACTCACATTTGCTGGAGACTCCCTTCTTCGTGTATAAGCTATGGTATTTGTTAGTTTTTCTCCGATTAGATGTACAAACGATAAATTTTCTACAAAATTACCATCAAGACAGTCTATACGATTACGAAAATCTGTTTTTCTTTATGAAAACGAAACCATTTTACCTTCTTTTTTTTTTCGCCCACAATAATTAGAATCGATGTTTGTAGCCCATCAATGTCTTCAAAAACTGTTTTTAAGGTGAGTTTAGTTACTTTTAGTTGTATCTAAGTATTTTGGACTACCTCCCCTTCTGGTTGACGTGCTGATCTGAGCATCCGTGCTACTGCGATTACACCTGTTCTCAAACGATCTTCAACCGGATATCTTTTTATGACGTCAATATTACGTCTTTTCTCGTTATGACTTTTGACGTCATTTCTTGTTACGGCAACTTACACAAAGTGATGTCATACTGAAGTCGCGAACTATAACGCCACTATAATTTTGCGTACACAGTCATGTGATACATCACCTGATTAAAGTTTTTGTAAATTTCCCGTGGAATATCCTGAAACTTTTTACTTTGTTAATATCTGAATGTTTGTTTCCCGGGTCCCACGCACGTTAACAGCAGTAACACTAACGCTGGCCAGTTAGTTGTATCGATAGGCAGCAAGCTTACTAAACAACTATGACTGATAGTTAATTCTAAATAGCGTTTGTTATGGAGTCTGAGGTACTATTAAATGAATAGTGTGTAATTTATTTTGCATGACAGCACTGAATAGGTGGAGTGATTTCAGCAGGTGTCATACATGTGCTTGGAACTTCCAAGTTGTTGAATGGAAAGTGGCCTAGACAATCTGGGGTCTAAGATTAGGCTATACTTAGCCCCCACCCGGGGTGGGGTGAATGGGGCTCAGTGACATATGGTGTTGGCATTTAGGGTAGTTCGTGATTTGGGTGAGGGGGGCTGGTTTGGGATTCGTGGGGGGGGGGTTAAAGAATTTGGAATTCAGGGGAGGGGAAATCCGTGTTAGGATTTGGGTGAGGGGCTCCGTATAATGCCAAAACTTCCTTACCTACCGTTAACAGGGTTAATTTAGCATTTGTGACTGCAGTTTAAATTCTTGCAGATCATCATAAGTTGAAGGAAATATTATGGGATATATTTTTTATTGGGAGTAAGTCTAGGCCTAGGTCCGAAAAACAATCCCTAGCTAAGCCTGCTCCTACTGTTTCTTTCATTTTTGCAGGTTAGTAAGAAAGTGACAGCGGTTGTTAGACTTAGGGCGTATGACTTAGTTAAAGTATAAGAGGCAGCAAAGGTCACTTTATGCTAAGGCTGGGCCACTGACATGTTGACAGGAAATAATTTTCAATTGCTCCCAAACTTTGGAAATCTTAGCATTCAGTACATCCAATTATAGATGTAACAGTTACATTAAGCACTGACATTTAATTCAAATTTTACGTTGTGAAAGTCCGAATAAAATCCGCTCAATCTTCTTTGCATTTGTCACTGTCACTTCGGGAAATCTGCAAGCTCAGCCTTCACTTCCCGTAGTCGTCTGGCAGCGCAGCTGACAACAGACCAGCCAACATTGTTTACAAGGCCGTGCAAGTGTTACGTCATTGTTCGAGCACTACGAAAATGTAAAATAAATTGCGTCATTGTTCTAAAAGCGTCCACTCTGCTATGACGTCATAAAAAGCCACCCGGTTGAAGATTCTGTCGATTTCCCGCAATCGACAGAATCTTCAACCGGGTGTCTTTTTATGACGTCATGGCAGAGCAGACGCTTTTAGAACAATGACGTAATTTATTTACATTCTCCTAATACTCGAACAATGACGGAATGAACAGATTGGTTGGTCTTGAACGTATTCTGACATGTTAGGCATGTTTCAGGGATTTTTCTGAAAGCATTTATTTCCCGAAGTAAAAGTGACAAATGCAAAGAAGATTGATCGAATCTTATTCGGACTTTCACAACGTAAAATTTGAATTAAAATTATCTTACAAAATTTGGTCTCACTCAGTCTTTATGCTGAGTGATAAGCCCTAACGTTAGGACTATGTCTACACTATGTGGACCAGTTAAGCGAAAGGACCAGTTTTAATGAAAACATTCACAAAAATTCCGTGTTCATTAAAAAATGACCAATACCACCAAAAATTGATAAGATATATTGCTTTCCACCTATAACAATCATCGATATTGTTTTCATTAAACTCTTTAAAAAATTGTAATGCTATTTGTTGAGGGGGATTTTCTAGCCATAGTCTGCCATGTTGTCTGTTCAGAATCTTGGAAATTATCAAATATATTCTTTGCTAATAGTTTTTGTTTATAACAGGAAGAACTGCAAACATGTTTTCTGTCTACCAGTGTAATTTTGATTTAATTTTGGTATTGTTTCAAGATTTTATTGTAAGTTTAAAATTTTTAGTCATGGGACTACTTCCACTAAAATTGTAGTTCCAAAATGTGTCAAATGGAATGTTATGTCGTGCTCGCAGAGATTGATGGAATTTGTTGTTACATGCACCATTATTCTAGTCTTACCTTAAGGCATCAAGGGTAAATTGACTTACTTGAGAAATACATGTTAAGCCCTACCTACGAAGCCAAGAGGTTAGGCAAATATATCGGTTATTAAAAGAATTTTGGCTTTTTTTTGATCAAAACTGGAAGAAAATAAGATGAAATGCTTTGAATATGCAAAAATATTTCATGGAAAATGTAATTTCAAATTGTTCTGCAATCCTAAAAACTAAAAATATGGGACACTTAAGGATTTATAAAATAAAAACACATTTTATCTTGGAACTGGTCCACATACCGTTTGGTATTAGCAAACAAACAAAAACAAAAAAAACTAGCAAAAAATAACTAAAATAAAATCAAGTAGCTCAGCTCTAGCGCCTTATGCTTATTTCGAACACTAAATCAAGGTGCGTATACTTTGTATGTGGTTCAGTACATATTGCTGAATCTCCTTTGGTGGAAGGTCTAAAGAGGTTCTACCCACTCTTAGGCCTGCTCTTACCACTCTTAGGCCTGCCCTTACCACTCTAAGGCCTGCCCTTACCACTCTTAGGCCTGCCCTTTCCACTCTTAGGCCTGCCCTTACCACTCTTAGGTCTGCCTTACCACTCTTAGGCATGCCCTTACCACTCGAGGGCCTGCCTTTACCACTCTTAAAGGCAGAAACATTTAATATCACATTAATTAAATACAACTGTTGTCATCCACTGCTGGAGGATTGAATTTCAAATTTGCAATTCAAAACTGGAGGAATTTTTTGTATGCTGCCCGCACTCAGAGTCTGCGGTAGCACGCAAATGTTGTGTTTGATACAGCTTCGATCAGCTCAAAATGATTATGAGGGTACTAAGAAGTAATAAAGTCTCCATCGAAATTACATTACCTTTTTTGCCAACATAATCGAAGAAATTAAAACATATGACAATACCCTAATGTTATATTACTTAAAGTGGGTGTAGATAAGTCGTATAAGTTTTTTTTTTTTTCGTATATAAGAAGTGAGAGGGATAGGGGGTTAAACCAGTTTACCCCCATCTGTGACTGGGGCAAAGCCCCATCTTCCCCTAATTTTTTAATGGCTAAAGCCCCCCATCTCCCTCCCGCTAAATTGATTTGCCCTTGCTGTAACTTCATAGTCATCCCCTCACTTGATGAATCGTAACAGTAGGTGGTCCAGGCCTATATGATAAATTACATCAGTAGTACCTAACGTTAGGCCTGTTCAGGATGTCATTATTTTGTGCATAAATATTAATGACCAGTTTGCCGCTGAAAACAAAAGCAGTTTACTGTTACAGACAGTGTAAAATAGGTCCCCTTTAGTGTCAAAGTTAAAATCCCTACGCTCGCTTGTGTAGGCCTATTCGTGCAGAAAATTGTTGCAACTTTGGTGGAAATTAATGTCGCGGAAATATATATTTAAGGATTTTGCAAACACGTGAATTGTGTGTATTCCTACCTAGACTAAAAGCATGTTGCTCAATTGCACACAAATCGTTGCATGTTTTCACCGATAAAATGCCCCGTCCCGGATGATCAAATTACTGATTGACCGAATTGTTTCTGAGCGTATAATGTCAGTGCTTAATGTAACTGTTACATCTATAATTGGATGTACTGAATGCTAAGATTTCCAAAGTTTGGGAGCAATTTGAAAATTATTCTCTGTCAACATGTCAGTGGCCCAGCCTTAGCCTAAAGTGACCTTCGCTGCCTCTTATATTTTAACTTAGTCCTACGCCCTAAGTCTAACAACTGCTGTCACTATCTTACTAACCTGCAATAATGAAAGAAACAGTAGGAGCAGGCATGGATTGTTTTTCGGACCTAGGCCTAAACCTACTCCCAATAAAGAATATATCCCATAATATTTCCTTCAACTTATGATGATCTGCAAGAATTTAAACTGCAGTCACAAATGCTAAAATAACCCTGTCAACGGTAGGTAAGGAAGTTTTGGCATTATACGGAACCCCTCATCCAAATCCTGTCACGGACCCCCCCCCCCCCCCCCCCCACACACAAATCTCAAATCATATCACCCCCCCTCTCCCGAAACCCAAACCAGCCCCTCCCCCTCACCCAAATCACGAACCCTGAAACCCAAATCACGAACTACCCTAAATACCAAAACCATATGTCACTGACCCCATTCACCCCCCATTATCCCCACCGGGGTGGGGCTAAGTATAGCCTAGTTTTAGACCCCTGATAGTCTAGGCCAATCTACTTCCATTCAACAACTTGGAAATTCCAAGCAATTGTATGGCACCTGATGAAATCACTCCACCTATTCAGTGCTGTCATGCAAAATAAATTACATACTATCCATTTAATAGTACCTCAGACTCCATAACAAACGCTATTTAAAATTAGCTATCAGTCATAGTTGTATAGTAAGCTTGCTGCCTATGGATACAACTAACTGGCCAACGTTAGTGTTACTGCTGTTAACGTGCGTGGGACCCGGGAAACAAACATTCAGATATTGACAAAGTAAAAAGTTTCAGGATATCCCGCGGGAAATTTACAAAAACTTTAATCAGGTGATGTATCACATGATTGGTGTACGCAGAATCCTAGTGGCGTTATAAATTGCGACTAGTATGACATCACTTTGTGTAAGTTGCCGTAACAAGAAATGACGTCAAAAAGTCATAACGAGAAAAGACGTGATATTGACGCCATAAAAAGACACCCGCTTGAAGATTCTGTCGATTGCCGATTGCCCCCTTCCGTAAAACACATCTGACGAGCTCTCCAAAGTACGGTCAAAGTTCAAAACACTTCCATTTTAGAGGGGGTAATATATTTTAGATTATTTGAGAAAAAAATTAAGATAATACTTATAAAGTACAGTTTTATCATCTAAACATTTCTTGAAGTTTTATTTATTTGTTTTCGCAGTTCTCTTTACCAAAACTATTTACAAAATTATATAAACAAAAAAAATGTCAGCGAACAAACGAAACTGTCATAGTTTATCGACTGGGTTCCACAGCTGCATGCCGTGCTACAAAGTCAAAAACAATGTTTATACAGGGAGTTGTTACAAGCGCAAAACGAACGAGGAACGAGCACGGACAAGAGGAGCCAAAGGCCACACGAAGAAACAATTCCGACAACAGCCAGGGGACACACAAGTAAAAACGTGAACACAAAGGAGTCGTTTCAGAGCCACCCCACCCTAGAAAAACTACAAACGAGACGAAACTGACTTAGTTTAATGACTGGGTTCCACAGCTGCAGGCCGTGCTACAAAGTCTAACAAAAAATAAACAAGCGCAAAAAAATGTGCGAGGAAGGAGCACGGAAAAGGGTAGCCAAAGGCCACACGATAAAACAAAACCTGACAACAGCCAGGGGACACACAAGTAAACGTGAACACAAAAGGAGTCGTTTCAGAGCCATAGCCAAACTACAAAAGGTTCAACTTGAATTGCAGTTTAGTGGAACATTCTAAAACTTATTTGCGGACGTTAAGTTGTCACAAATATGCGGTGACTAAGAAAATGGCGACCAAAATATGAATCTCAGAGAACTTTATTCCGTCGTGGTGCTAAATAGGTAAAGATTAAGGAATTTTTTTTTAGAAAAGTGTATTATTTAGACTAATTAATATAAGAATATCTAAAAATTAAGTTATTTTAGATACAACTGCCTCCCGCCAAAGCAAATGCCCTGACAAGGGCTGTCGTATGGATATCTTACTGCCTTCACCAATTTTTCATTTGGGGAACGATATACTACGCTCAAAAAATAAGATCATGTGGACCAAAATCTCAACCAAAATACAGCAACAGAATGACGTCAATAAACTGGATCCAATTTATCATAAATGTTGTTTTCCATTTGATTCACCTAGGTCAAACACACTGGACGTGTCCGAAGTGAGTTCACAAGGGCCAGTCATCATGTTGTTGGCTTTTGTACTCTTAATGGAGTATAGATATCGTGGATTATTTTTTGGTTGGCCATCAATATCCCACACAGGCAAAATAAGTTCCAAATTGAGACTATCCCAAGGACCCATTAATGTGATTCGTAAATACCACGCCTATGGTTTTGCATGGGGTGCCATTTACACTTTCTGGTATCATCCGATGGAGAGCACATGGGGTCACGTGATGGGATTTTTACATACGTGGATGATCATGCCTCAAGGGAGTCTAATGTATACCAATCTCCACCTAAACCAATAGGCCTACTGGAGATTCACCCTTGAAGTATGGGTAACCCTTCATGGCTCAGTGGTTGCCTACCAAACTGGTAAACCGAATGGAACCTTTTTGGCCCATATTCTGTTTCGGGTTTTTATGGCTTGGAACAATGACTCAACTCTTTGGTCTTCCATTTTGGAAAAAAATACCATGGTGGACTCGTTTTTTCCATTTTGGCCAAACTAGGTGTCTGCATTGGAATATATGGATTTGTCTTAGTAGACTCACAAGGACGGCACTGGATTCGTATGAACGAAATAATAATGTCAAAACAGGTAGAATACTTGACATTTATAGTCGTTTGATCGGTCATGTGGTTGTTACTATTTATAGAAAGAAAGGTACAAGCTTCTCCTTCAGATAAAGGCAAAAATCATGTTTCAACTTGCAGAGAGGTCGTATATGTTATTATCTCCGTAATGATTTACGCGTGTTTTTGTTTTACTGAGCTTTCTTATCCAGGAATTAGATTGGAAGGTGGACCTCGTAGTCCTAATGGTGATCCTGGTGATGACGTTTTCCTCGTTTAGTATCGTCGCCATGATGTTTACGAAGCAGATCATGAGTCCAGTAAATACAAGAGTGGCACCTTCATCAAATGGCCAATCTCAGAACGAGAAGGAAAATATAGTCGAGAATGGTGAAGAAAACTATTCTTTTGAAATGGAAAACAGCACGCGGCGGGGCAAAAGGAAAGGATTTTCCAATCACCAGACAGCGATTATTGACATCTTTGTTCAAAAACGGGTGAAAACATTAAAAAGTGAAGTTCTGAATTTTGCAATTAGAACCAAACACATATCTGACGTTCAACTAATATGTGAAGGGCAGATACTATGACTCCGGAGGTGATCAAGTGACCAAATGTTTTACTATGGCGGCATTCTCATTTGCAGGTACATTTTCTCCTATCTGTCAAAAAAGTTTCCTTCTTGACCCCAACAACAACATTTCGGTTGCTGTACTGGATGCGCACTGACCAATGGATCGGTGAATAGGCAAAGGTGATACCCCTCCCCCACCCCTACACACACACGCGCACACACACACACACACACACACACATATATATATGTGTTTATATATATATATATATATATATATATATATATATATATATATATATATATATATATATATATATATATATATATATATATATATATATATATATATATATATATATATATATATATATATATATATATATATATATATATATATATATATATATATATATATATATATATATATATATATATATATATATATATATATATATATATATATATATATATATATATATATATATATATATATATATATATATATATATATATATATATATATATATATATATATATATATATATATATGTATATATATATATATATATATATATATATATATATATATATATATATATAAATATATATGTATATATATATATATATACATATATATGCATATATATATATATATATATATATATATGTATATATATATATATATATATATATATATATATATATATATATATATATATATATATATATATATATATATATATATATATATATATATATGTATATATATATATATATATATATATATATATATATATATATATATATATGTATATATATATATATATATATATATATATATATATATATATATATATATATATATATATACATATATATATATATATATATATATATATATATATATATATATATATATATATATATATATATATATATATATATATATATATATATATATATATATATATATATATATATATATATATATATATATATATAGTTATACATACATATTGCAGTCTAATTGTGACTTAAGAAACATTCTACACTTCTTCCCCTTGCCCCCTTCGAAAAGGGCAGGAAGGGCGACCCTCCCCCTTTCCTCTTTCCGACGTATACCTGACATACCTACGAGTGGATTTGGTCGATCATTAAGTAATAATGAAACTGAGCTTGAGTCGATATTTCCTCTTTATCCACACAAAAATTGATAAGGACATTCGTAGTTAGTAAATTCATGTTTAAGCGATATTCTGATGTCTGATGCAATGAAACTGATGTTTTGACGTAGCCTGCCATTACGGCTAACAGAGTGACACAGTTCAGTGAAAATTATACATTGTACAGTGCTGTAGGCGTATGGTAAAAGCTCTCCAAATTCGCTGTGTCCCTATTTTTACGCCACACACCTTTTTTAATAGTGGAAGTCATGCCGTTTCTTGGACTTGATTTTTCACTTTTTTCGCGAATATTTCAAAACCTAGTGAAAATTCTTGATATATATATGTTGATGAAATGTTCTGAATACTAAAAGAAACATATTTATGGCAAAATCTCTACCTGTCCATTTACCTTATGGGATATGGTATTTATCTCTGATATAATGATCTTCTTTCTAAAACAATTGATGCGCATCTATTTCATTATTTTTCCGAAATCAATATCAGGGAGCCGCGACTTCCCCCTTCTCCCTCCACTTGACTACGTGTTTGAGAGAGTATGGTAGTAATAACAAAAACGCCGGACGAAACATTTTGCGGGATGATTGACATGGGTTGAGTTGTGCTAAAAAGGATGGAAAAAACATTTTTCATTTATCTTTTATTAAGTTATATTATCCAAGGATGAAATTCCAGTGATATGCAGATGTAATAATTAAAAAGTTCTTACCTTGTCGGTCTGAGGTACGGTGACTTGAAGAGCTCTACTGCGTGCAACCGCGGATGTGTTATTTAGGTGCAAGACTGGTCTTCTTTTATAGTCGCCAGCATGGCACTGTTTATCTACACCATTCTTATATGAGGTTTTCGTGTGTGTTCACATGCTTACGTATCTTTCCCCTTTCATTTCCTGCTGAAAGTGTTTTTATCACGGGGCCCATTCGTCATTCTTGAAGACAACTTTATGATTTTTGTTATTGTATGTCTGAAAGTCATCTTCGAAAGACAAACATTGAAGTTATATATGGGAGAAGATCTTTGCTCGTTAAACGAAGGTGGGTCAAGACTTCTTGCATGTGTGTCAGTTTGAGGTTCATGCTTTCATAGTGAACAAACAAGCTATCACAACTTTCAACAAAATAATCTTGATAAGATGTCTGTTAAACCAGGAGTCTTGTCTATTAAACTTGATTCTCCGAAGTTGAACTTGCCCGCTGTTTGAAACAGAACTGTTCCAAGAGGGTCAACTTGCCAAAAATCTCAGAGAGGGGAATTGTATATGTACGACGGAGCAAAGATATTTTGGAATAGAATCTTTCATACATAGATTCTCTTATAGCTACAAGTCAGCTTTTTTGCATGTAATGCCAAAATCAGTCATTGTGGGATTGCTACTATTTTTCTAGTGGGGCTATGTATTTTCGATTTATACTGAATAAAAATATCGACTTTTCGGCGTATATAAGCAAAATAAATGTATGGAAACAAAAATCCAATTACGCAATTACCAGCACATGCCTGGAAAGTGCAACTCACCCTTTTGGACGGAATTTGGCTACTGCAGGTAGAGGTGGTGACAACATGCTAACATCGGTACAAGTTCGCTACACTTCCGCGTACGGAACTATAGCCTCACCCATCGTCGGATAAATCATGGTGCCACCCTGACCTCACAGGCCATTGCAACTATCCAACTTTCTATACCAGTTGCACTTGTAAACGTCGAACAGAGCACGCTAATATGTGTTTTAAGGGGGCCGGTTAAATCTGAAAGATATACAACATGTATGCAGGAGCGTAACTTGGGGAAGGGGGGGGGATATTGTAATTCCCTAGAAATGTTTGTCGTCAGGCAATTCCAACTTTTAATATTTCCTTGGGTAAAAAATCGCCCAGCATTGAAACAAATTATTATGGTTATTGTTTCAATTTCATTTAAGGTAAAATACTTTTAGATGTTTTGGATGATATCATATTTTGTTTTGTTGTCTTCATGGCCGTGCGACTACCCCCCCCCCCTCTCTCTCTCTCTCTCTCTCTCTCTCTATCTATCTATCTCTCTCTCCGGGTTTTCCCCCAGTTGGCCGGAAACCGATCTTAGTCGGGCAGAGATGTAGAATGTCGGTTATACTTGTATCAGAGTATATATCTCAACCTTGTTCGACTCGGATAGTAAATATCAGAATCATGCCCTCCCGAACTCCGAATCGGCATATATAATACTTGGGCACTTGGTCGGACAGAAATTAAAAATTTCCGCTGTACGGTTTAAATCAGAAATACATCTCAATCATGCCCGAATCTTCTAGATATCAGAATCATGTCCTCCCGATTCGGCATCATGATGCTGACAACATCATACTGGGCACTATAATTGGGCAGAGATTCAAAATGTCGGCTGGTTTAACTTAAAGGTATGCAATCATGCTAGAATCGTGCAAAACTTCTCCACTCGACTCGGCATGATGCTGCCCAGCAAACACAATGTTTTAAAAACATCATGAAAACATTATTTCAAAATTGTGAAGAAAAAAAATATAATTATAATATCACTTTGTGGTGTCATAAAAATGATTTTATAACATAAAAAAAAAAACGTTTTTTAAAAACATTAATATGATATAATGAAAACATTTTTTGCATAATAATAATATATGAAAAATGTTATAATAATGTTTTTGTGACACCACATTTCAAAACATTATAATACAAAATGTTATAAAAACGTGTTGTGTTTGCTGGGTGATTAGGCTCGGGTTGGGCAACTAGGACGTATGAGGGATTCCCGCCCACGTAAACGTGTAAAATCTAGAGCCCTGATGATCATTGGCGTTTTCTGGGCATCAACAACTAGAAATCTTTCGGGGGCTTCGCCCCGGGATCCTACCAGAGCTGCGCTCATGAACCCAATACTTTTGGCTGAAATTTCTCAATTCCTAAGGTTATTTCTCTTCTGTCTGTTTAGAAATGGTAACTCTAATGCTTATTTGACCAGATTTTAACATCATTCTGAATGAATCTAAAATTGTTTTTTCATCAAATTTCAATTTGAAATTTTGTGTTGATTTAAAGCCATTTTGGTGCAAAAACAGCAGGAAATCTTCAAACCAAGGCTATGAACCCCTGCACAATTTCCCCCAAAATTTCTAAATTTTCAGGAGAAAATTATCTTATCATAACTTAAGTTTTCCGAAATCTGTCAGTTTGTGTTAATTTTCAGCCATTTTCTGAATTGGTGGAAAAAAAAGTAAGAAATCTTCAGACCCAAGGCTTCACCCATCAACCCCTGCAAAATTATTACTAAATTTAATCTATTTTCAAGAGAAATTGATCTTTTCATCAGCCACATTTTCCAAACTGTCAGATTTTATTGATTTTCTGCCATTTTAGAGCATCAAGACAAGAAATCTCCAGAGCTTCCGGTGGCTTCTCGGCCCCTGTACCCCTTTCCAAAGGGCCCCTCCTGGATCGGCCCAAGACTCCACGATGTTTTATTTATATTAATTTTAAGCCATTTTGGTACATCAGAAACAAGAAATCGTCAGACCAAAGGCTTCACCAATAAACCCTTGCACAATTTCCCCCAGAATTTCTAATCTGCTTGTTTAGAAATGGAAACCCTTTAAGAGTTTAAGGCTAACATGAGATTTTAAAATTGTTTTCTTCATCTAATTACTTTATTTCCAGCCATTTTAGGGCAAAAAAGACAAGAAATCTTCAGAGATTTATGTGGCTTCGCCCGGACCCCCCCTCCCCCCTCCTTAAAGCCACTCCTGGATTTCTACACTTGATTCGCCCCAGAACCCTACGAATTTCCACTTATATTTTGGAATTTTGTGTTGATTTTAAGCCATTTTGGGGAATCAAAAGCTAGAAATCTTCGGATCATGCATTTCAATGGAATTAATTCTCTTCTATTTGCTTAGAAATGGTAACCTAGATTTTCATCACTTACATTTTCGAACTTTTGATTTTCAGCCATTTTGAGACCGAAAACAAGACATTTTCAGAACTTCCGGGAGCTTCGCCTCCTGGACTCAGATCTTACCAATGTTTCACCCTGGACGCCGCCAAGGGCCCCTAATCGGGTTCTAGGCTATATGCTGTTTCGCAGTTCAGCGTTTGGTACTGTGTCCCCTAACGAAACTATCTGGCGATGCTACTGGTTGGGAAGGGATGGGGGATGACGCGCAGTTCCCAATTGTCCATAATTTGTGATTGCAAACACACACACACACACACACACACACACACACACCCTCACACATATATATATATATATATATATATATATATATATATATATATATATATATATATATATATATATATATATATATATATATATATATATATATATATATATATATATATATATATATATATATATATATATATATATATATATATATATATATATATATATATATATATATATATATATATATATATATATATATATATATATATATATATATATATATATATATATATATATATATATATATATATATATATATATATATATATATATATATATATATATATATATATATATATAAATATATTTCCTCGAGATCTAGTTATACGACCCTGCATGTGACTTTATTTTAAATTCAAAATGTAATATACAAAATTTCGAAAAGACCTATTGAAAATTATCAACCCACCCGATATTTGTTTTGTCATTATTCTTCGTGCTGCTTTAGCGTTCTATCCGTCTATAACATTTTCAGATTATGACTCTACGCATCACGTGATATGGTATGCATCTTATGAGATAAGTATCATAATAGGCCTGGTTTTATCTAGATAACAGATTCCCTGTTACACTGTCCAGTGCATCAACATTTAATGAAATGACCCGAAATTCGAAGAAAAAACTTATGTTTTCGGGGAAGAAAAAATGCTATGCAGCAGCGTGACCATCATTTGCTTGTCTATTAGTCTTCTGGAGGCAGCGAGAGCGTAACGTGCTATTACCATGCTAATAGCAAAGTAAGGAACTTCGAACCACCTAA